>JAQGBE010000655.1:0-15885 GCA_034698225.1 Scheloribates latipes | reverse complement strand
TTGCTTTTTATTGATAGCCAGGTGTTGAGCACTGATTCACTGGCGACCACTGACTGTCCGCTCAATACATATCGTTTTTGAAGGCCGACTTCGGTTTCTTGACTTTGTCCAAGTTCTTCTCGACCAGATCGTGGAGCAAAAGATAATTGTTGCGAAGCATAACAACAGTGGTGTGAATCGATCGGTAGAACATTTGGTCCTTCTCGCGAACGGCGTGTCTCCAGTCCTCAAGACACGGGTGTTTGGCCACTCGGGTGAGCAGATCAGCCCTCGATATGTAGTACTGGTGAATCTCAATCAGCCTCTCTTTGATCTCTTTGTAGGAGGAGTTGAAGCCCGCGATCACATCTTCCTGGACACCGACACCGAAGTTGTTTCCGTCTTCGATGTGAGGGATCATAAGATTGATTCCGATCCAGACTTTGTCGACATCGTCGAGGAACTCGTCCAGCAATGGTTTGATCAAATTGATCCGGTCTACCATATGCCTGTTCCGGCCGATCACAGCCGAATCAATGCCATCCCTCTGAACGCCGCTTTTTTCCAGACATGGCTGTCCAACGATGAGACCCTTGTCATCGATGTCTGTCTTCGGCGGAGTTTTGCTGATATTGAGCTCATCGAAGACATCGAAGTCAAGCCTCAGCAGGTCGTTGTCGATCAAAGCATGCATTTCGAGGACCTTCTGAGGAAATTTCTTGAGAACAATGGCCTCCAAATTCTTTCTGTCCTCCTCTTTGTGGGCCTCGACATCAGATGAGTTCTTCATTTCGCTCCGAACGGTTCAAATTGCAGTCCTGTTCACGAGATATCGCTCGAATCAATCGATAAAACTTTGAATTGTTATTCCATTTTCAAAATTAGGTCTAATTGTTAGCAAATATTTTGTGCCAAAACTTCAAACAAACGATTCGGTTATGAAAAATGGTTTAATTACACGAAAATTTATTACAAAAATATAATCCCATAAAGTGATCCATCAAATCAAGTCATTCGTTGAGCTCTTATTTCGATGAAAACATTTTGATTGATAATCGGATTAATTATTGACTTTGAAATTGAGTTAAATTAATGGCAGAAAAGTTATGTCGAGTCCAACGAATTGGAGTCAAAGATCTCTGTTTTGGGCAAACATTTCATTTAATCTACAAATTCATTGACAATTCATGACATTCGAGACAAATGTCAGATAAGATAATATATTTTGGCTGAAAAACACATTTAAGTTTCAAATGAAATGTGTGTTTAATTCGATTTTCGAAATGCAATTTTCAATTCAATCGTTGGTCTCATCTCTAAATCGCGAGATTAATGTGCGTCGAGTGGTCTACCGGTGCCCACAGGCGGCCATTGGGTATACGTTGGCCTCGATTACCGATCGCTGAACGAACACACAAACGGTATTTACAAATCGCATCCCAAAGTCATAAACAAAGTATAGAAATCACTTCAGACAACGAAAAACTTTTTAATTTATTAATAGCAAATCGAATGAATAATAAGAAGAAAAATGCAAAATATGTTCCAAAAATTGAAATCCGAAAAACTGAGTGTAAAAGAGCACTAAATTTAGTCTTTGGTTCGATTTGTCTCAAGAAAAGAGAAAGAAAATTGTAATATCCAGCCGGTAATCGACCTGGTCACTCTGGTGATGAGCAAGTGAGTCGTGATCAGTGATCAGTCCGATTCTGCTGGATATTTGGTGAGCGATTCGTATCAATCGACGTCTCACTGGTTCGCCACTCGTGAGTCTCACAGTGTCTTCAATGTTAATGAACTTGTTTTCAATTCAGTAATGTTTTCATCGAACAGTATTCGGGGTCACTGTCGGACACCAGCGGCTGCCAGTGTTGAGCTGTTCCCCAATTGCAATTGGACATGGTTAGACGGCTTTTCACTTGGTCATAATCCAATTATTCAAGCTCATTTTTCACGCATCTCTTGCCGTTTGGCGGAATATCCCGTAAAATTGGGATAAAATTAGCAAGACAAGAGATGAATGGATGAGCAATCGTGGCATAGAAACTTTGGCTGAGCAAGACTGCTTTGTTGGGTAGTTGAATCTTGATCAATTTGGTTAGATTTCGATGAAATGGTATAATTTAATTGAATGACGAATTGAGTGATTCGAGTGATGAGAAATGTCAATTAGACCCTAAGAAATGTCAACCGAGACCAAGTTTAGATAGTATTCTTCCGATTTGACTCATCGGTCCTCTCGCGTAGTCCTTCTGTTGTTCCGGTGGTAGTGTCAAGTAGTGAGGTATGGGTGCGGCGCCCGGTTTGATGTTAGGCGACTTGAGGTATCCCCGGATCATATCGGCGCCCTTCTCGCCGATCATAATGATGGGCGCATTCGTATTGCCCGACACTATCATCGGCATAATCGAGCCGTCGATCACTCGCAGCCCTTTCACGCCATACACTCTGAGCTGGGGGTCGACCACTGCCATCGGGTCGTGCTTTGGGCCCATTTTGGCGGTTCCCACGGGATGGTAGATGGTCTGCGTGTACGACCGGGTCATACACTCGAGGTATGGGTCGCTGTATGGCTTGTATTTCTCGCATCCATACCAGGTCGCCGACCACAGCCTCACATTGAACTTATGGAATGGCTTCGACAGAGCCATCTTCACCGATACCTTCAGCGAGTCGACCAGCACTTTGGCGTCGTAGGGGTCCTTCAGGTCTGTGTGCGGAGAGGGATCAGTCAGTTATTTGACTTTTCATTTTCAAGACTTTTCGCTTATTTTGGGAAATAATTTGTTATTTTTAGGCATTTAGAAAAGATAAATAAATAAAAGCTATTTTTTGGCCATTTCTAACAAAATTGATTAATCGAGGGAAAAATGTTTGCTTAGAGTCTAACTAAAGTTTATATTTGACTTAAAAACTTGACTTAAAAACTATTTCTTCCGTTATTTGTCTTACAATTTGGTTGAATGATGGGCTGATCGTAAGGACTGGCGGACCGCAGTTTCATCCACCCGACACTCCGAGGTCGGAGTAGTACCGGATAATAGGCGAACGAGTCGTCGAACAGGAAGGGGGCATAGATTTTCTTGAAGAGCTCGTCCTTGAGATTCATGCCCTTCCGAATGGTCTCTCCGCCGTCGGACGAGGCACAGGAAGGAATGAAATGGATCTCGACGTCTGGCCAGTCGTCGCTCTGGTTGGCGTACTTGGTGTTGATGAAGCCGATGCCGTCGAGGCCGCCCAACATCGTGAGCGGACCGATGCCTAAAGTGCTCCATTGGGTGAAAGACTTGGCCACATAGACCCGAGGCATGACCACCGAGACGGGCGCGTCCACATGGAACTGGAGGCCACCGACGCCGATGTGGTCCTGCAGGTTCTGTCCCACTCCGGGGGCATCAACCAGGACGGGAATGCCGTGCTCCTGCAGGTGATGTCGAGGTCCAATGCCCGAGAGCATCAGCAATTGGGGCGAATTGATAGCACCGGCCGAGAGTATGATCTCCTTTCGGGCGTAGACAACGTGTTTGAGACCCTTTGTGGGAATCGAAAACCAATTATTAGTTTTGTTCGATTCGCTAATAATATATTTAATTTCGATAAATGCTTTCGTTTGGAAAACTGGTTCCCAATAAAGAGCTCTGAGAGTCGAGTGTTTCAGTGATTCTGTTATCCAAACAAAGTTTGAGTGCTTTTTAGTCCAAACGGTTACCAGAATTACCACTGATTCCAGTGAATGGATTGAGTTTGCGGTCGCTTTCGTTAATAGCATCGCAAACATTAAAAACGATAAAATCTTTTCTTATTTCCAAAATAGTAATAACAGAGTCTCTAATTTAATATCAAATATATTAACGGATATTTGGGTCAAAATCTATTTTCATTCATTGCCTTTAAAGTTCTGTTTTTATTGATTCAAATCGATATGGAAAAGCGAAAAGACTGGATGTGTTCCCACAACTCGACGCCAATACCAATACCTAACATACCTTGTGGTCGAAGGCGACGGCCACCGCCCGCTTGTGCTTGTTGAAGATCACCTTGGTGACCTGGGCGTAGATCACCACGTGGAAGTTGCGCTTGGTGCGCTCCCTCACGTCCCTGATGAAGGCCTTGGCAGTGGAGCAGCGGGCGCCCCGGCGAATGTTGCCCTGGGGCACCGCAAAACCTGTCTGTCGGGCGCCGTTGATGTCGATGTTGGGATAGCCAAACAGTTTGGCCGCCTGTAGGAACGCACCGCCAATCGGCGTCGTGTAGTGAGTGGTTGACACAGTTAAGTGGCCGCCGTGACCTAATACCCGGGTCATCGAGAGTTGGGGAGAAAGGCTCATTAAACTCATGTTTATCATTGAAAAATAGAATCAATTATCTCAATGAAAACGCAACCAATTCGTGACGTTACTCAATAAATTAGTCATACCGTGGTATCCATTCTTCAGAACATCGGGATCGCGGTTATCCTCCGACTTGATGAAGTAGGGGAACACTTCGTCGTACGACCAGCCGGGGTTACCCAGACTGTGCCAGAGGTCGTAATCGCGTTTGTTTCCCCTCACGTACAGCATATAATTGATTGTCGAACAGCCGCCAAGAATTTTGCCGCGCGGCCAATTGGACCGGTGCTCGATCATGCCCTGGCAGGCGTACTTCTGGGGCTCGGTCTTGTACTGCCAGTCATATTCGGACAGTTGGAGCCGCGCGGCCAACATCGGGATCTCGCTCTGCCAGACCTCGTGGCCGCCGGCTTCCAGCAGAAGCACTTTGTTGTTGGCGTCTTCGCTGAGGCGCGAGGCGACGACCGCACCCGCAGACCCGGCGCCCACTGTTTTGGTCGACACATTGACTCAGTTAGTGGTGTATTAGTTGAATATTTGAATATCTAAGTAACCACTGGTTATTAACCAGTGAGTTCTAAATTTAATTCAATTCAATTAACGTTTTCGTGTTAAATAAGAAATTAGGAATTCGTGTCCAAAGTGATCGAAAAGTTGTTCTCTTGTAAGTTTAATTTATGAGCCAAGAAGTTCAAAATCGGGGTCAACGAACTCGACATTTATTTACTGATCGTTAACATAATTAACATAACTTATTATCATAATAGACATCAATTTGTCACTATTTGTCAGCTTTAGGTTCGCAGAGAAAACTTATATTCAATATCAATATTCATGCATATCGTCGCCAATGTCTCAAACTTTTACTTCTTCGACACAAAGAACTGTTTTGGTTGTCTAAGTTGTCAAATATTGTGGTCTAAAAGTTGTCGCAAACTTTTCATAAACTTTTCAAACGATTAGAATACGGATTATGAAAAAATTGTATGACTTTTAAGAATAAAGAAATTAAGATAAAAGAACTGAAAACTAGCGAATCGTTTATGAAAAATGAAACCAACGTTCCATTCGAGTGCTTACCGACAATATAGTCGTATTCCTTGTCGAAGACTTCGGTGGTGAACGGGATCTGGCGGTGATAGAACTTGAACCAGAGGAACATCATTGTGGGCACGATGGCCGGCAGCATGGCAACGTACTTCTCGAACAGCAACATCTTCTAGGTCTTCTAGGGGGTGATTGGTGATTGGCGGTGGCGGTGATGGCCACTGATGTCGATCTTGTTTTTGTCGGACAGGGAGGACCAGCCGAGAGCCAGCTCTACCAGCTTTGATGGTTCGGTGGATATGATATGATAGAACTTTTCTTTCGGATGGTTGTCGTCACTGATCGTCTCGATCTTGCAGAGGAGAGTCAGTCACACATACCTATTGACCTTGATACCTCCAAACTGACTTCTAATCAGGTAAGTCTTGTATAACTCGATGAACACAACTTTATTTAACAGATAGAAGTCATTTGGGATTTAAGTCTGTATTTATTATAACAGTTCCAACAACTAGTCCTCGGATTTTGCTTCTTATCTCTTGTATTCTTGATTTGTGTCAAAAGCCAAGGAATGCTAAACTGAATTATGTTTTAGCGAAAACCACTTTTCGTCAGAATCGGTGCCAATCGTCGATCAGAAAGCGTCGCCTATTAGAGACCATTAGCACTGATGCCAATCACGTGACACCACTTCGGCATTGTTTACATTGTGTTTACCTTTCGTTACGTTCAATTCAATCAATACCTTGCCATACATTGCAACAAAACCTGGTCTAACACCCGAACTACCAATTGATTCGACACTTTTGGCCCATTTCCAACTCACCCCAGACATGAATGTCAAGGATAACTATCTGGAAGTGAGCGACACCGCCGACGATCGGCTCTATCGCAACATTTACAGACAGGTAACGGTCGCTGTCTTCGGCCAACAATTCTCAAATTCTTGTCTCTTCAGATATTATCTTCGGATAAGTGGTCGAAGGCCAACACTCAGGAGGCCATCGAAGAGTCAAAGGTTCCGGCATTTTGTCTGAAGACTAAAGATACAAAGACTAAGCGAAAGATTTTCGTCAACTTCTGCCATTCACCAGAGGTATCGGCTTCGGTGATGACAATGCACGACCTGGTCGTGTCATGTCGTGTCACGTCTTAATATCGATGATCTCTAAACAATGTAGCAGATGATAGATTCAATTATACTAAAGTAGCTGGATTACCTGTGCATTTAAACTACCTTTTTGTTTATGCTAGAGTAGTGGACGTCACTCATGAGTGACGACATGTCTTAAGTTAGACGACATTAATCAACTGCAGTGACAACCTAATGCCATTGAGATGATCTTTGTAGTTTTTATCTATTTGAATTGACATTGAAAGCTCAATTTTGACCTTGATATATCAACGCCAGCCTTTTTATTTGGCAGCTGATGGCGTTTATCGAGTAACTGTTTATTTAATGCCAAGTTTATTTGCCGAATCGAAACATGTTGTAAATGAATTAAAAGTCTAGCGCTAATTCATTTACAACATGGCATCGCAACGACAGACCACTGATTGAAACGCTGTTTATATTTCAATGCTATTTACAGATAATTCATCTTTGCATAAATAAACAGCTCGTATAGTCACACCTTTTATTTTTTAGCAGCAAAGTATCTAGTTACAAGTGACATTGCATGCATTCTCCAATTAGTGTTTCCAATTCACCTTGTTAAGTCAGAATAATTTCAGATGGAATTTCATTTATATTCATAGTTTAAATACTTTATTTTTTTCAAATCGAGAATATATTTAAATTACAAATAGATATTAAAATTTAAGGCAAAATTCAATCACTTTTGTTGTTTGCTATTAAACACTTTCAAAAACTTAATCTAATATCAAATTTAATGATAAATTATATTAAAACTGATTAAAATCATTGGTTATTCAGATGAAAGCTCCGACACTAGACCTGAACGAAGAAGAGTTGCGGTCACTGTTGACCTCCGAAGCGGCCGACAGTTTCACAATTCCTCTGCTTTTGACGCAAATGAAGAATACAAGAGATAAAAGCGGATCCGAAGGACTAGTAGTGGACGTCATAATAAATACAGACTTCTATCTGAATAAAGTGGTGTTCAGCGAGTTATACAAGACTTTCCTGATTACAGTCACATTAGAGACCATCGAAAGAGACAAATATAACGGACCGATCGAGAAAAGCGATTGGATCTTGCTTAAAAATAAAAAATACCAAGAAGTTAGTGGCGATAATCGCAGCAATAATAACAATATTAACGATAAGAGTTGTGATAAAACTATAGTTAATGACTTGAGTGCGAAATTAAATATCTATGATATTAATAATGATAAAAATGGAGGCAATGATGGCTTCGATTACCAATACTCGACAACTAATCGATTGATCGCCAGTACAGCGAAAGACGAGCCCAAAACCGGATCCATTGCTGATCTCAATGACAGGTATGATTACAGACCTTTTCTTTTCTTCTCTTTACTCGACTCTTCTTTTTATGTGTAATAATAATAATTTAAATTAATTTAAGTTAATGTATAAAATTGGAGCCGATTTTGAGCCTTCGTTTTCACTGCACTTTAGGCGACATTCAGACGTTAAGAACTAGTTGTGACTGCAATTGCATTTTGGATTTGCATTTGGCTGTTATTGTAGTGTTTGTGTGCATTAGAGTTGGTGTCAATCAATTGTCTTCGGCTTCCGATCCCTTCCTCAGCCCTCCGGACAGCTCTGCTTTGTGTTGAAGTAGTTTTCGTGAAACTGAAGCGTAGAGTTTAATATTTCCATCCAAAGTATGTTCACTCCATTGAAGATACTGTGAAAGACATATCGCAAAAGACAAGACATTAGTTATTGAACTCAAATAGTTTATAGTTTATGTTTGTTTCGCTGAGATATGTTTTTTCGCTTCTCTTTTCTGCCTTTTTTGTCTTTTCTCTGGTGCCGAACAAAAGTTATTTAAATTGCACATAATTTTCACTCTTCTGTCTCTCAGTCTCTCATTTGGCTCCTTCTGGCAGAGCAGAGGTTGCGATGGACTTTGAGTCGAGTCTTAGTTTAGTTACCTGTTGGGGAAGGGCGGGAGTTTGCAGCCGTCCAGAACGAAGTAATTGATTCGATGGCCTTGAATTCAATTGCAATACCATTTTTTAGAAACACAATTTAAAACATAATTTTGTTGATCATTATTCGCGAGCACTACTCCAAAGAATGTCTGGGCATAAGAAGCAATACCTTGAAAGCCTTTGATGGCATCGGTCAGCACCTGAACGTTGCGGATGTTCTTGCAAAAGGCCACTGTCTCTATCAGATCCGGATGTATGGGCTCGTCCAGAGTCAGCTCGACAGCCGGTGCGCTGGTAGTGGCCGTCTCGCCTGACTCGGAGCCTCCGCTCCCCTCCAACTCCGAGTCTAATCTCTTGTCTAACTCTGTATTGAATGCAAAATTAGATTTTCTCTGCCGTCATATAAAAGTCTTTTGTCAACGAACCCAAGCAATCGCAGGGATGGATGTACTCCTGTTTGGGACACTTCAAGTTGTAGCTAATGGTCGACCGCTTCTCGTGCACTGACACCTGTCCACCACTGCCTTCTGCCTCTTGTCGCGCCTGACGGGCCTCGTATTTGAAGAGATCGACGGCCAGCACGCCGTCGGCACTCACGTTGAGAATCGCGACCAAAATAATGTTCGACACTATCTTTTTATACGACATTGTGTAACCAAATTAGAGTTCAACTGATATTGAATAACCGATAACACCGAGTTCAGTCATTCATACGAATTAAAAAGTTGATCAAATGCAGGAACAAGTGTCGGGTGGCTGGTGTGGTGAGGAGGGGTGGGGTCGGAGGCGATGCGGTGGTGGCAAACAAAGTCAGATCGCAATCCAAAACATATTAAAAATCGCAACCAAACTGTGTTCCCATTGAAGAGCGATTGAGAACTGCAAACCGAACCGAAGGCACACATGTTATGGCTCTCCCTCTCTCTCTCTGCCTCTCAATCTCTCCCCCGTGTTATGCCTGTGCTGTGGCAGTGCCTGTGCTCTAACACCAGCACAAAACTTGTCAGACCACAAATATAGGTAGATCGCGAAATGAGATATTGAGCTAGTCCGAATTGTGCTGCCAAAGCACTGCACAATTGTTTCCAAACCTTTCCCTTTATTTTCAACTTTAATTGATCTCATTGTCAATAGTCTATTGACATGCACTGCGAGGGAAAGCCAACGCCGGCCTCGGACTTCACCGCTCTTTTTAGGACATCCTGGAGATTGAAAATAGACCTGAAAAGTGATCTATTAGTAGATGTGTTGGCTTTTATTGCCAATAATATCGATATCCATCCCAATTGGCGCTCAATATTCACATTACCGCTAATTACTAATTAGACGATTATATTTCGTTTGCATTTCCCTTCGTTTCGCTTCTATTTATAAATAGCTATTCAGTGCACTCTAATAATGCAAATCGCGGACAGCCTTCGAGTGGTATGGTCAGGCAGGTAGGCCTGTCCTGTGCCTGGTCACACAGATAGCACCATCAGGTGTGCGCTCCGACTCTCGATTACTCGACAAATCAGTCGACTTGAATAAACATTCCGGTAATGTGAGTCAGTTAGGGCTCAATTGTAATCTTATCTAGCTAATATAGCCAACATTGCTGGTCTGGCAACGTTCCCCTTGGCCCTCATTGCCCGTCGCAACACTTCCTCTTTTGAACTTCCATTCGAGCGCTAATTCATTTTATTTTCAACAAATAAACAATTTTTTTGTTAATTTTTAATTTGATTTCCTAAACCCGCTTCGGATTAATCTCTATTTTAGATTCAATTTTGATTTTCGTTTATATAGTGTCTCCAAAATAGCTGTGATTCTAATAATAGTCAATATTAGCATAAATTAACGATTATTACAAATATGTCGTCAAAAAATGACTTTCAAATGTCTGCATCAAAAGTCACATTTTGGTCGATAAAAGCTCAAAAGAATGACTTCACAGACAACTAAATGATATATTTTATTTTATTTTCACTTTAATCGTAATAATAATTGAAAATTATTGTTCTGTATAGGAGTGGAGTCGAGGGTGTCGTCGGCGACGAGAGGCCCGAACACGAGTCGACAACTCTAACGCCTAAATATAAATTTGCGCTAAACGTCGCTAACAATCGTTTGGACGGACAGATCATTGTTCCCTCGGTTTGCGACACAAACCAAATTGATTTACGGATAGGCGAAGACCGGATTCTAATGAGCGCTTCCAACTATAAATTAGACATTTTTGTGCCGGTTCTCGTCAAATGTGATCAAGTGATGGCTGTATTCGACGCTTTCACTCATACATTAGACTTGAAAATGCCGCTCAACTGAGAGCCGACTTCAGTTCAGTTCAGACTTTAATTATGATTCAATAAATCAATGTTTTTTACTTCTAATCGGATTCAACAGAATTGCCAACAGTTGTCAAAATCGATACAATACTCATATATTTGTCGTCAGAAAGGCACTGGTTTTCCACTGTTCCCTCTTATCAGATGCAAGTCTTGCAAGTATTGTGTGCAGGAGTTGAGAAGTTGAAGGATAAATTGCAAAACTGTCTTAGATTAGGTAAACATTGATGATCTGATGATTCATTTTTCAAAACGAATTAAATGTTGAATAAAAATGCCATTAAAGCGATGAAAGCCATGAAAATCGACACATTTTCTTGTGTTCAGAGGTACGAGCAATGAGTCAGTGAATGGAAATTCTAGAGAATGTCTTCATATTTATGGCATTTTTGCGATTTTGAATTAACATTTGTTTTCTTACTTTTGGCCAAAAAACGAAACGTTATATTACATAATCCTTAGCACAGACTCAGACACCGACACCAATCCGATTGGGGATCCAATTGCCTGCAACTGACTTGGCTGTCATTCCGTCGGTTATTATGTCTGTCGATCCGCTTTCCGACTGAATTGGACTTAATTTCACATTATTAGCGAATAAAAGAAGAGAGAATCCAATAGTCAAATGCTTTTATCGTAATTTAGTTTTATTTTAAAACATGTTTTTGTGCTTATTTTCGGTGCCAAACATCATCTCCGAAACGATCGGATACTCGAAACTGCTTCAAGTTTAAGTCAAAATCGTTGTCAGAGATAATCGTTTAGTTGTTTTAGGCGTTCAGAGGCTCTGTTGGATGTCGAGAGTCGTGTGAATCCGGAGACACGAGTAGTTGGCTGTCTTCGTCGGGTCTGTTATCCGGAACCTGATGTTGTATTCGCCCTAAAAAATTCCGAAACACTTATTAATTCGTTAGACAATCAGATAGTTATCGGCGATCGACTTGTTTTTGAGATCGCGATCGACAGTCCGGTCCCAAACATCCCAATCAAAATCAGAATCAAAATAATACAGAACTACACAAAACGTCGGTAACGCTAATGGTTTGCGATTAATAAACTTGTAGTTAATGACAGCGATTAATAAAATGCTTTTATTATGAGTTTTGGGCTGTGATTAGGTCTGGATTTATGGGCCGAACGTACGCTCATCTGAACCCAAAAATATCCCAATTGTCTAATGATTTATATCGCAATTAAGCGCTTATTTGCAAATAATTCACATAAACATTAATAAAGAGAACGATTAACAAAAACGATTCCAATCGATAGGACGTTTGGAAGCGTTTTTGCGAGTATTGCGAGTGAGCATGGCAGTTCAGAGTGAAGGATCTGACACCTGGACCATCAGCACTGGCAGCGAATCCGTTATCTAATCTAAAGTCCTTAATTGGGAAGACTTATCGCGTGATTGGCGTTATTGGTGGTACTGACCGATGCCATCCAGGCGATGACGCCTTTGAACTGGGAGAAGGGCACATCCACGGGCAGATTGGTGCCCTGGAGGAGTGCCTTGTGGACGGGACACTTGCACTCCTGGCCCGAGCCTTTCATGAAGGGACAGATGACATCGTTATACCAGTTGGCGAAGAGGTCGCACACCTTTAGAGTGCACGAACCCATGCCGTTGATGCACGGGATTGTGATCTCTTCTTTCTGGCCGTTAACGTCGACCAGTTTGATGAGAGTCAGCTCTGCCAACGCGTCGGTCGGCAGGTCTTCCAATACATGAACCTTCGCCGACACGAATAGTTTGCTGGTTTGACTCAACTTTATGGGCAAAGGAGATATCGATATGTTCTGGAACTGCAGTTTGGATCCGCCTGAGAGTCGAATTATGCAATTGTTTGCTCAAATTAATTGAATAAAAAGAGAAAATGTATTCTTTGGAGAGACGTATAGTTTTCAATAATTAATGACATTTTGTAGGCATACAGTTGGCGACCATTAGGACCAACAATGTCTACAATAACTCTGTTTTACGATAATGTCGTAGAGAAAGTGGTTTCTGATAGACTCCTTGTCCGTAATCATAGTCTACTGTCTGACTGTTAGACAATAATTATGGACATTTTGTTCGAGTGTCAGTCACTTCTCTTCTCAAAGAAGAACTTCTCTAAGAAAAGAATTGAAGGCTATTGAGAGCGAGAGTGTGTAGGAGTGGAACAGTCGGTCAATAAAAAGAGAACTATAAGTGCAAAGAGTTGTCCCGACAGTACAAGTGTTGCATAAATTGAAGGTAAATCTAATTAAATGCAAATATCATTGAATTGAATGCATTACTGACCGCAATCTTGATATGAAAACAAGTCTTCACTACTGACGTAACCCAACAGAAGTGCGACAAACAGTTTGCTAAACATTTTTGGTGTTGTTTTTGTCGGACAATTACTTGAATTAACTGAACTAAAGTGCGTTTAATTCGCAATTCTAGACAGTATTTAATTATCTAGGACTGTGAGGAGTCTGTGAAGCGATCCATTTGGCGATTGTTTTGCTTGTTATCTCTTCAAATGTCGCAGACGTTTGCGTAAACATCACTCGAATCGGTCGGTCAGCGAAAAAAGAGTCACTATTTTTTCTAATAAGAAATTCTCGAAATTTTTCTTTTATTGTCTCTAAATTATCGACAGATCACTGGACCGGATGACAAGTGATAAGCGCAAAAAAAGTTATCAATTTGTAGCCGAAAATATCGCACAACTCCTATGACTGCAAGTATTCTTCATTGCGCTTGAATTTTATCTAAAATATAATAAATCAAAAGGAATTCCAAATACAGACAAACAGTTATTCTCAGAACTATAACTGTGTTAAATAGTTCATTGCTAATTCAACAAATTAGTCTATTAATAAATAATTATCATGGCTAAATCTGACGTTTCTAGGAAACTGAAACTTCTTTTGGAAAGTTTCTGTGAGTCCATCCATAATATACCCGAATGACACCAATGGGTAACACAGAAGAGATGACACTATAAATTTTGCATCACTTTATCTACTTGCTTATTTAATTATTGTTTGTCTTTACTGCTAAACTTATAAATAGTAAATTACCAAGAGTAATTTCCCTAGCTCACATCCAACCGTAGCAATCAAATTGAGTACAAAATCGATATTTTTGTATAGGATGTGAGAAATTCGTTATCAAAACATGTGTTATGTAATCGAGACATACACTATTATGCCATTATTATAGCAAGATACACCAGAGCAAGATGCAAGATCACAAGTTGTGAAGCGAACCTATATATTCAGATATCGGTGGACCCTATTATGAAACCAGAATTAGTTGGCCATGAAATTAGTGAACTTTCTTCTAGTTCTGGCGTCTAATAAGATTAGAGGTGTGGGTGATATTGATATTGACGGCTCATCCATATTAATGACTGCCCGACCATAACAATAACAAAATATAATTAAAAGACACCACAAAAGAGCGCCACTTAATCCTGGATCGGGTTATTATGACCGGCATCACCATCGCGGTTGACATTAGCTTGCACAGTGGCTCGGCTGACACATGGCTGCGCCCAATCACGACATTCCGCTAATCAAATATTAATTTTATTGCGAACTTCGGGTAATTGGATGATCGGGTTGATTGTAAGTGAGACAATAATTGGAGCGTGTAATGCGAAATTGAGCATGATAGCGCTGTAATGCCTGGTATTGAGTGTCCGACTGATTAGACACGACACAACTTAATGCAATCGAGTCTAAATAGAGCTTGTTTGTGTGCCTCGTGACTGGGCTTACTCATTCAGGTAATGTGAACAAAGGGTCGCCCACGTAATCGTCTGAAAACATCCTGTTCGTTGTCTTCATTTAGACTGCGATTGTTAATAATTCATAATTGAGTTTTGTTTCGACTCGACTTTTGCTTTCATTCGCCCACAAATTTAGAAACTCTGTTGTAATCTAATTTAAATTAAATTAATTGAAAACAAAGTTTACTCAGAAGTCGGTCCGACAGAGAGAAGAGTGAGATCTTCAGGCGATTCGGTTAAGTGCTGAAAGACCTCGATTACTGAGTGTCACAATTCACAGGCAATTCTCATAAGTGGTCAGCTCCTGATCTCAGGTGTGACTGTCGTCGCTATAAATCTGTGGATTAGCCCCAAAACCGTGAATTAGATTAATCGGAAGCTCGTCGAGCAGTGGTGAGGCAGCCAACTAAGTAGGTAACTAAACTAGGAAGTTGACAAGTTTGTCGCCATTCAATCCGATAGCATTCGGTCGCTCGCGTGGGAGACCATTGAAATTGTGAACGCAGTGCACGACTCGCGGCCAAACAAATCAAGCGATTGCTGATCGAAGTCTTTGATTCCAATTCATAGAGAAATTGCAGCGATTTTTCTCTTTTCTGTTCGCGACTCGACTCAACTCGACTTCAATTCAAATAAAAATTGTAATTCAATTGAAATGTTTTTAATTTTTTATAACTCAATACACGAATCACTCGAATGACACAAATTTCTTGGTCGGGAAAATGTTTTCTGTATTCGAGGTCCAAATGGAGTAAATTCTGTGTAAGCATTGAATCTTTCGATTCATTTGAAATTCATTTAAATTACTTTTTGGAGTAAAATCAGTAAAAAAAAGTCAAAAAACATATTTAGAAACAGTTTAAGACTTCCTTATGTCTCGACTTTTATGGGAAGTGTTTGTCAAACATTAAGCCTTAATTAGATTGGATTTCATAGCAATTAAAATTAATATTTACGAATTGGTTTCTGATATGAGAGCCGAAAGTTCAGTCAATAGTTGTTTTTTAGCGTAAATATTAGTTCCGATTCGCGAATGAATTATTAATTTGGTTTTTGATATTAAATATGACTCGAATTTGAAGATCTAATTACAGAACTAATGGCTTTACAATTCCATTGTATGTTCTGTGCGTCGAAAATATTCCGATCCCTGGTAACTATTGATCAGCACAGTTCAATTATGCATGTACCAATGTTCATTTTGAGTCCCTGAACTTGCCAGTTTTCAATATTACATGATCTTAGCTTAAGACATGTCCGGTAGCTTTTTATATCGCAGTTATTACCTAGAGCAATTTCAAGAACAATGCTCTGACTAATTTGTTTTCAGACGAATTCTATTCTAGT
>JAQGBE010000654.1:0-15892 GCA_034698225.1 Scheloribates latipes | reverse complement strand
CAGGGGGGGGATTTTTCAAGATTTTCCGAGCCAGGGGGGGGATTTTGGGCTGATCCCCCCCCCTTGGCCATCCCTGAATTAATTCAAGTCCTGAAGACTTCCTCTCAATTATCGCCTAAAAAGAGTTGACATTCAAATAGTTTGCGTAAATAATCCCAAAATTATTGTTATGTAATGTAATTATTAATTATTACTTGCATTTCAATGACAAGAATCGCACAAATTCTCGACTCATTGTGATTCAAATTCCGTGCCATTCACTCGTGAGCACTGATCACAAGAGACCACGACTATTGCCAAGGCTATTGCCTATTGCCACCTATCGATGATTCATCATTATCCGAGAAATTGAAAAGCTGCTAGGTGTTACAATAGACAACGAATTGCTCGGCCACTAATCAACATTAGTCTATTGGCCAAGGTGAAGACAACATTTGTTTAACTGAATTCTAACGATTCGGTTTAAAAAAGTTATTTAAAAGAGATTAAAGATATGAAAACAAATTGCATGAATTGAAAAGAGTTAATTAATTGAGGACAAAAATAGTGGTCATATTATTGCCGCTCATTAATATGACTTAACAGCAGAAGAACCGCCGGAAAAAGTATTTATAGTCGATTGGAATGCGAAGAACTCTTCAGTTATTCCAAACTTGAGAATGCAGTCAATTGAAGAAAATTAGTTTTAATATTCGAAAAATGAACTGAAATTTATTTTACAAATTATATTTAGCCTAAATTTATTACAGAATATGGGATCGAATTGACAGAACTTTGTCTTAACTAATATAATGAATAAATTTAGAATTAGGTTTATATCAGGGTTAAGCAAGGGGGCAGTAAAGGGTAAATCCTCCCTGTTTTCAAAAATTGCAAAACCCACCCTGATTTGGAAGTCACTAATCCTCTTCCTTCTGGCAGATTTTGGCCGCCGCGGCCATTTTCCACAATTTAAACCAGATTTAAACGAGATTTAGCCACAATTAAGCTTAATTAACGTCAAATTAACAAAATTTACGCCGAAATAAGTCTAAAATCAAAAGAACCTCTTAAATAGGACGTAATTAAGTTCAATTTAGCTGGATTTAGCCAAAAAAATGGCGGCGGCAGCCATTTTGTTTTTCCTTCCCCTCTCCCCCTCTAATCACCCCCTGAGTAGGTATGTGCTTGATGATGCCTAGTTTATATATCAAATTCAATCAGACAATTTGAGTCGAGTATCGCAAAGAAGACTAGCGTTGGTTATAATTATTAAACGATTGGCTAATTGTGATGAATCAGTAATTTAATCACAAAAGTTTGGAAATAAGTTATAAGTTGTTTGTCAGTTGGGAATGTACTGAACGTTCATTTAGATTCTGGTCCGAGAGCCTGAGCCCAGAGAGACAACGGACTGAAGAGATCGTCTTTGAGTGTGAACTCGGAAACAGTGATATAGACCGCGACCGCAATCCCGATGACCGAAGCGATGTAAATGTTGTTGCGGAACACGATACAGGTGGCCACACACAGACCCAGGTAAGTGGCGTACCTGGCGAACGAGATGTGCATTTCCCGCTTGTTGACCGTCGGGTCGACGCACACCCCATTTTGCAGGACGTGATTGGCCGCGCACTTGAGGCACGTGTCGGGTCCGTCACCGTTACAGCCGTCGCACGCTTTGTCGCATTGGTAGCAATAGAAAGAGCCCTCAGTGTTGATGCAGAAGGTGTTGGCCTCACACGGGTTGGTCCCGATGTCGACGCACTCGTCAATGTCGACACAGCCGTAGTCGTTGTCCCAAATGAAGCCCTGAGTGCACACCAAACAGCCCTTAGGACCGCCGGACCGACACGTCTGACACGCGTTGTCACACGACTCGCAAACTAACTGTCCGTTTGTCTCATTCAGGGATTGGAAGTACTTTTTGTCGCATTTATTGCAGTCCTTTCCGGTAAATCCGGTGTCGCACACACACAGACCCGTCCCATCCCGGGACCCATTGCCGGCACAATAGCCGCGACCACTGCACACTTTGTCGGGGTATCCGATGCATGGCTTGCATTCAGGACCGGAGTGGCCGTCAGGACAACAGGCCTTCATTTGGTCCAAACACAAGTAGTCATAGAGGGTCTGGTGCTGTGACTGGCGCCGAGAGAACCACCAGTTCTCGATTTGTGGCTCATATTCTTCGGCTAAATGATGGCACTCGTCTTTGCCAGAACTAAGCTCCAAACAGAGCTGTTCCTGAATCTCGGTCAGTCTGATTTCGGAGTTGGCATAAGAGCCCAATTTGTTCTCTTCCCAGTGGGTATCTCCGCCTTCGAATTTGCCGCGACTGGTTCGCTCGAGACCCTTGTCGAAGGAGCCGACCAGAAGCCGGCACCGCTCACAGCTATTCAATTTGCTGCCAGACTTGTGCTGCCCGTCGGGAAGGGGTGGCAGTTGGCCACCGATCAGTGGTAGAAGAGATAGCGAGAAGAATGTGAAAAACGCCAAAACGATTAATACATATAAAAGTCTGTAATAATTAAAACTTTGATTACACGTCATTTTGACCATTGGTTGGGTCGTTGTGTTCGCCACTTATCGCTACCAATTAGTGGCTATCAATCGGTTTGACTTGAGCTCACATTTGGTCACTTTTCAATAGGCGGCTAATTATTAGCAGACACTAATCGCACACTTAATCTAAACAAAATTCGCGATTTAAATGCAATTCAATGTAAATCCATTAAAATGAGTCAATACTATCACTCAATACCTGTTTGTTTAGGTGTGCGACGACTCGCGAGTTTCACAAACCTCTCCCACAAACCCATCGCTCGGTTTGTTTGCATCGGAGCCGGCATTCAGTGAATGAGTGAATCGAGTTTTGCCTTAAATCTAATTGATTTCAATTCAAATCAAATCGTTAACACATTTGTTGACTGAACAGTCAGTCATTGCTGAAGACATTTATCCATCAATTGGTTTGATATGAGTTAACGATCGCTACAAACGGACTCGAAATGAATTTTTGGCTCAAATTGATTGTCTTCACCGCTTTTGGTGTCGTCTTGAGGACCAGTTTACTCATGAGTTCGTACCAGAAGGACATCTCCAACAGAGTGGAGGTCTCGTCTCCGGTCACCGCTTGGAAGAGAGGTCTGTCTTGTCTTGCATTGTGTGTCCGACACGAGTGACAATCGGTTTGTCTCAACAGCGGTCGAAGGCGTGACTCTTCACGGGCTGTCGATATCGCCATACAGTGGTCACACTTTCCACGAGTCGCCACTATTTCTTCACTTTTACGAGTTTGTTGTGAAGAATGCGAACCAATTGATTGCAAATATATTTATTTTAGTCGACATAATCACTGCTCTTATCCTGTCTTTGGTTTGCTTTAAACAATTGACTCATTTGCGAGTCTCAGAGACCAATAGATTCCATAAGTCGATAAAGAAAGAAGACATCAGCAAACTGGCCATCGATGGCTCGCACATCCAAGACCTGGCACTGATGGTGGCAGCCATTTATCTATTATCTCCATATTCAGTGCTCGCATGTGTCGGTCAGTCAACCGCTGTCTTCACGAACTTTCTGATGGCATCAGTCCTTCTGACCGCAACTCTAAGAATGCGAATCTTCACAACGGCTCTGTTGGCGCTGTTGTCCTACCAATCATTCTATCCACTAATGATGATAGTGCCCATCGCTATGATAATCGAAGACCAAAATTCGAAACCCTCGAAAAGCCCTAAACAGACAAACGCCTCTTCCGAAGTCCAATACTCTTCGTCTTCCGTCAGATTCTCAATCTTCACCACCGTTTGTCTGTTCGCCATATTCTGGTCAACGCTTCTTCTCATCTCTTATAGTCTTATGGATTATAGCCTCGAATTTCTATATTCCACTTATGGATTCTTGTATGTAATCCTGTCCACAATCCAACATTATCATACAAGCTTATTATTATTATATGATTAGGTTTACCGTTCCGGACCTGACGCCTACAATTGGTATCTTCTGGTACTTCTTCACCGAAATGTTTGACCACTTCCGCGAGTTCTTCCTCTGGACGTTTCAAATCAATACCTTTATATATGTCATTCCATTAGCTGTGACTTTGAGGTCAGTTATACTCTGATTCTGTAAAACATTTATCAGACGTTTAACCACAGAAAGAACCCATACTTTCTGGCATTCGTGTCACTGGTCTTACTCTCACTCTTCAAGCCGTACCCAACGATATCCGATTTGGCCATATATTTGGCACTTTTGCCGCAATGGACTCATCTGTTCAGCCGTTAGTCTCTTTTTGCACCATTGAAATCTAATCTACAACTAATCGAGTGTCACCCCGATAGACATGAAACAGGGTCTGGTCATCGCCTGTATGTTCATATCGTGCAGTGTATTGGCGCCCATATTATGGCACTTATGGATTGTGATGGGAACCGCTAATTCCAATTTCTACTTCGGCGTCACTCTGGCCTACAATACCGCTCAGGTTTATGTCGTAATTGAAGCAAACGATCAAAACTCAATTCAAAATATCTTTATTGTCAACAGATTTTCCTAATAACGGATCTCTTATTCGCGTTCGTCAAAAGGGAATATTACATCGAGAACGGGCTGGCAGTGGACGCCGAGGGCAATCTGTGTCGGCTCGAACTCGCATATTAGTCAATACTTAAAGATAATTAAATTGTTTAATTAATTATGTAAATAATCTGAGGGTCGCGTCGGCGCCGGCAGTGAATAGCCAGGGCTGGAGGGGATGGAAAGCGCACTGCAATACTCCCAAATCGTCTTTCGGTGTGTGTCCGCGAAGCACTTTGACGGGAACTATGAGCGGGTTTTGTGTCAGATCGCTGTAAACCATTCCGTGCGAGACGATTGTTGTTCCGTCGTCTGAGGCCGAGGCGAACAACGGATATCTCTGATGGAAGCAAACGCTTCGAATCGCCTTTTTGTGATACCGCAGTGTTTTGTAGGGTTTGGTCGAGAGGTCCAAATCAAACCAAGTCAGCCGAAGGTCATAACTGCCGACAATCACGTTATCGCCTGATATGCGACCAAAAGATTGTTTAATAAACTTTTTACTCAAACCGATTCTCAAGTTTCATACCTTCCGGATGTATAGCAATGCTTGAAATTTCATTGCAGTTCGGCTGAAGTTTTTTAGACATCTCCTGTTTGACCAGATTATAGATACGAACCGCTCTATTGGTGGCCACGAAGAAGTAAGGCCGTGACGGATGAAAGAGAACGCATTGGATTATTCCCTTAGACTTCTTGAATGGAACCTATAATTGAAAATATTGAGACAATGGCGAGAATCGGTCGAAGTGGTCATACCTGGGACTTCCTTTTGGTCATATTGTGGATAACCACCGACTTGTTGGCACCCGTCGGCATAACACTGGCGAAGTACTCTCCGCCGTAATGCCAGACCACTTGTCTTATCTCAAACCGATGTTTGATAACAATGCGAATGCCGTTCCGCCACTCACTCGAAGCTCCCGTCTCTTCCGTCATCTGCCAGTCGACTACCGAATGATCGGTCGACTCACTCTTGGCATCGCTTTCGTCGGTCTGTTTGAACAACAAATCTGTTTCACTGACCACAAACTTATCGCCAACTTTTGGATTAATAATGAATAGATCTTTGCCGACGACGACAGCGCACAAACACTTATTCCTGTCGGGACACCACTTCACGTCTGTGACCGGACTCTCGAACTTAATTGTGGTCATAGTTCTTGTGGTCAACACTTCCCATATTTTAAGAGTGCAGTCATCACTTCCGGAAGCAATGAACTGTCCGTTGGGTTCGACACTAACACAACGGACCACATCTGAATGGCCGCGATATACCAGTGACTGGATTGACGGGAACGGCTGTAGGTCTCGCGGTCGCGGCAGTTTCGGAATCAAGTCCTCTGGATTGACATTAGCTCGATCTTTGCGAGCGCGCGGACACATATACAGATCCAGAAGACGCTCATAGCGTTCGTTGACAAACTTGGGATACGCCGGCACTCTTCGCAGTGAAGAATATTTCTCAGGAATAAAATTGATTTTGCGCTCTTCGGGCTCTTGTTCTGACCACTTCTGCTTCTCCTCGTCATTGAATAGATATTCTGGCGGAGGATTATACGACTCTTCATGTCCGGGAGGTTTGAGTTTGGGCGCAGGAATATAGCGGTCATAGCGTTTGTTGCGGTCAGCGATCGGTTTCTCCCATAAGTCGAAACTGAAGACAAAGGGTCCGTCTTTGGGTCTGTCCGGCCTCGGCTTAAGACGCCCTTGCTTTATGGCGGCTACAAGCTTGCTCACTTTCCTCTTCTCTGAGAGTGATGGGATGAAACTGGCCTTAGTCTCGGGTCGATTGGTCACGGGATGAATCATCTTCTCGTAGGTAAAGAAGTCAATGAAAGGCTCGTAAGGGTTATACGACGGGTCCGGGAATTTGCCTTTTCTGACCCTTTGGATCAGATTCACGTCGGTGTCGGTCAATATCACATTCTGACCGGTCATCCGGTCCTTCACTGTTCGCCAATACAACGGATCTTCCATTTTATTGAGAAATTCTTGCATTTCGTCCACTTTTGGCGGTTTTATCAACTTTTTGCCGCTCAGGTCATACCCGATGTGCTCGAAGTCGTTATACCACTCGTAGGGTATGTTTCCGATAGTATTTCGCAAATCCTGAGTCAGAAATCGAAATAATCATCAATTGAAATGACAATAACAACACATTACCTCTTCATCTGAAGAATCGATGTCGTATTCATCAACTTTGGCCACATTTTTGCTCTTTTTCTTGGGTTTCATTTTATTTTCAACGCTAAGTGCCGATGACTTTTGACCCTTATCTTCGACAACCTTTTCAGTTGTCTTCTCCACCAATTGTAGCAAATCGTCATCACTTTTGTTTGAATCCAATTCATTGTCTTCGTCTTCGCTAACATCTTTCAAATTGATCTAGATGATTAAAATCACAATTAGCAATCAACAATTTGTTAAAATGATGTTTAATTACATTTTCTTCGATAGATTGGTTTCCGATTTCATCTTCGTCTGAATCTTCGACTACACTCGAGTCCTCTTCGTTTTCCAAATCTTCCTCCTCTTCAGACACGTCTGATTCAAATTCCAGCTCTTCTTCTGATTCAAACTCATCAGAAGTATTGACTTCTTTGACAGTATTTTCAGTTTTCTTATCAGATTTATTAGAATTAGATTTACTATTCTTTGTATTAACCAATTTCTTTGATTTGGCCATAATATCGCTACTCTTGTCGAGTGTCACCACTTCTCAGACAACAGATCAGTGGACAACACGTGAAGACATTTACAAACAGCAAAACCTCGTGTTTTGTGTTTGCATTCACCGCAAACACCGCTGCGATCGCACACAAGAGCGACATCTGTTGAGCGGTTCCGTCAGTGAAATCTGTGCAAAGTTGGGATGCGTTTAAAGGGCAGACAAGTGTCAGAACAGGTGCTAGACTTCGGTCGGCCGTCGGCTGCGGTCGGCATCGCTCGCAACACAAGTCTTATGAATCACAAGTATTCTTCAGGGGTTAGGCGAAGAGAATAACAGTAATATGCAAAGTTAGCTAAGCGTGTCTGTGCTGTGCGAGTTTGGTCTGGTCTGGCACTGTTAGCAGTGGTGATGGTTGGGAACAATTGGCCTCTTTGTGTGGCTTCTCTGGTGCCCAGCATTTAAAGTTAGTTTAGGGCTAAGAATGTTCGCTCCGATAGATTAGTATTTGGTGTTTGGCACTAATGCTCGCCTAATGACAGGTATTGGTTGTATCGATGGCTAACGACTAATGGTATGCCTCGGGTTGTAGTGGTTGTGGATGTGATGAGACACCGGAGGAAACGATCGTTTGGCCGTTGCAGTGATAATAATTGAATTCCAATCCAAGACAAGTCAACTATCAATGTAATGGTTGTGCGCACTCTCTTTGGGGACAGGAGTGCAGGAGATCTGAGGACTGGCGCCCGGAGGCTGTAATTTGGCGAAAACAGAGCCAACAATATATGGCTTGCGTTGCAGTGAGCGCTCAGAGCATAGGCTATGGCTTTGGCTTTGCTTTGGCTGTGCTGTGAGTGCTGTGAGAGGTAGAGCTGAGGCCAGAGTAGAGACTGTGAGTGAGTTTGATGTCAGGTCTCGCTCTGGATATGGCGGTCACTCAGACTCAGTCTCAGAGACAACAAGAGATCAACTCTTAGTGCTGTCTTCACGTCCGCTCAATGATCGTCTCAATGTCTTAGTGGTCATCGCTGTGTCTCATCGATGTCATCACCACTTGACCACTGATATGGTGCTCACAAACACATAACCGTTGATGTGATTGACACCCAATTAGTGTCCATTCAAGCGATTGTTGTCTTCTCTGTCCGTTTGTTTACTCGTCGATAGGTGTGTCCGCAAATGTCGGAGCGGTGATAGTGACCGTCGCTGACCGGGCAAAGACTGTGGAGTGTGGGAAATGGCCACCGATTCGAGTGATATCATCAAACAGGGATACATTCGTGTCAGAAGCAAATCGGTCGGTGTGTGGAACAAGCGGTGGGTTGTCTTGCGTCGGGCCTCCAGCAAAGGCCCGATCCGTCTGGACAAGTACTGCGACGAGAAGAATGCGCGCACTGGCGGTCACCACAAGACATCGCTTCTGACGAACGTGGCCTCAATCGCGCGAATGCCCAACTCGTGTCGGAAGTATGCCTTTTGCATCAACTTTCACGACGGATCCAATAAGTGCTTCGCTTGTGATTCGGGTAATTAGTGACCACTTCTCGGCCACCGAGTAGTAAGTAATGGTTGTTCACTGTAGATCTCGAGGCCGACACGTGGGTCAAGCTGTCCATACAGGAGTGTCTTCTTCTGCCGCCAGGACTGGCCACTGGAGAGCCCGATGTGCTGAGGCCGGGTATCCAGAAGGAACTGCAGGAACAGTTTCACGTCTATCTGATGCCGAATTCAAAGTTAGAAGTCTTCGGCGAGTGTTTACTCCAAGTGACTCACGAAAACATATATCTGTGGGATATCGCCAACTCTAAGCTAAAACTGGTCGCCTGGCCTTTGACTGCCCTCAGGAGATATGGTCTGTCGGCCGCTCTGACCGCACACTCGGACACTATTGACCTCTCATTATCTGATCTTCCATTGTGTTTAGGCTCAGACTTAACCAAATTCACGTTCGAAGCGGGCCGTCATTGCGCTACCGGAGAGGGAATGTTTGTGTTCCACACCCTGGAGGGCGAGAAGATCTACCGGAAGGTGCACCAGGCCACTCTGGCCATCGCCGAGGCCCACCACAAAATGAAAAAACTGCCGACAAGTGCTTCAACCGATTTGCCACAAATTGAAACTCGACTGCGATTTACGACAAATTTAGTTTAATTTATTTTATATCGAATCGTCTCTCATCTCATCCCCGAAGACATCGCTCTCTCATCTCAAACAAAGCCATCCGTCGACTCATTATCTCATCGTTTATTGAAATTATTGTTAATCGTGTTTATTATTGAATGGTTTGCAACGAAGGGATTACTCTCTCAGACATTGAATTTCTATTTACATAATTGGGTCTAAAAATGATTTATGAAAATACAACCAAAAGTTGTCTCACTTTTGATGAGCGCAACAGAAATGCATTTTTGTGTATTTCGTTACGACTTTTTTGTATACAAATATTTGATGAATAATAAAGTTAATAAAGTTTTTCTATAAGAATATCAATCGATTTCTCACGACTAGAACAGACATTGATTACAAATATTTGATTTGAATTGATTTGAATTTTTATTCGATTCTTATCGCCAGTGTTTACGTCAGGTCTGAGCCCAAAGTTTAGGCATCGCTCGACTCCGACACCGATTGGATGACCACTAATAAAACGATACCTTTTATCCAACAAATTATTCGATAAACTGAGCGCTACTTCTGAGCACTCACTCCAAGTCCAAGAGATAACGCGTTTCTCGTATTAAATAAAAAATTGTTGAATAAATAGTCGATAGAATCGAGGATTGAATTAATGAGCGAAATATATGAAACATAAAAAGCGATTCTCGTAATCGACGTCTAGTAATGAGAGAAACTCTTATTCGAGTCAATCGGCACTGATTTGACTCAAACTAAGAGCAAAACTCAATAAAAGCCAGACTTAATTGAAGCGATACTTCAGTTCATCCAATATTTTAAGCACAAAAGTCACGTCTCTTCAGATGTTTTGAGAATTTCGAGATCACAACCGATAAAGAATAAGATGTGATCGCGAGTTAAACTCAGAGTCCATGTGAGCGATGCCAACGACACACAAAGACATTACTATTGCGCGGATTTATCGCTTTTTATTCATTGATTTTAATTAAAACGACAATTTTTACATGTTTTCCATATAAACAAGGCCAAAAAATAATAGGTATATCTCTAATCAAATTATAATAACAATATTAGTAAAAGTCAAGCGCCTGTCCACTGAGTCCGAGCGGCCGTTCCGTTAATCCAGGATAAAAACTATTAATTAATTAGTGAACAATTTAAAGTAGGGAACGACCCGACGGAGCGCTCAGTGGCCACGCGTTTGACATTTACTGGACTCTCTGTTCTCGAGCGTCAGTCTGACGGGTGTTCCGGACACGACCGGTTCACTTCGAACCAGGCGTCGATACAACTGGCGAGAGGAGAGGAGGGAAGGCAAGGGAAGGGAAGCAAACATTAGACTTATGTAAACAAACGAATGACAATCAAAAGCAATACCTTTTGTGATATATACAAAGACATGGAAGCCTTGCGATAGTGTTTCCTTTGATCAGCTCTTCGAGACATATCACGCACTCTCCCTTGTCTTCGGTCAACATGTCCTCTGAAAGGGATCGCAAAACAAGTTATTGAAAAGACAAATGACTTATAAAATTAGATAATTGGAAACAACTATTTTATAGGATTATGTTTCACTCAATTACTTGACATCACGTTAGCCACTAATCGACCAATCAGTTGACATTACCGTTATAATTGATCCGGGGTTTGGTCAGACACATGACCAGATGGCACTCGACGTCATCGGGCAGAACAAACTTCGAACAAACCGGGCATTTTATTCCTGGATTAGATTTTAAATTTGAATTAGTTTGAGAACAAAATGTCATTCAAATGACAGTTCAATTCAAATGAAATCAATTGAATTAGCGATCGATTCGATGGCGAAATACCAGTCATACCATTGAAAGAAATCAATTGCACGGGCAATGAGTGGGCAGAAAAGACTCTTCCGAACGAGAGGTTGTCTTCCGTGGATGTGTCCGAGTCGGGCGACGCCGAGAGGCCGAAACTGGAGTGGATTTGTGGCACATGAATAGCGTTACCGTTGGTTTGGGATCCGTTGAGAACACTGGACAGACTGCGGGCCCTTTGCCGCCAATCACTACTGGTCTGAATATCACTATTGGTTTGGTTTGAGTTATGACTGGTTTGGCCGTTGGCTGCGGTCAGTCGAGTGCTGTTCGATCGGCCGCCGGCCACCGACGTCGAGGCCATTGCGCTGTGGTTGTGGTGACCACTCGAAGAACCATTACTTTGAAGGACAGCTCGCGAGGGACTGGTCGTCGAGAGCTGGTTAGTGCTCTGTTTGGCACCCATTGTCGACAATGTCTTAGTCGAGACGCGATTAGACCGCAAGCAGAGGCGGAGTGGAGTCGAGTGAAGATGACAACAAACAATCGCGCGATCAGTCGCTTCACATCTGACTGCTCACTGTCTGACGGTTGGCCGCGGTCTAAGACATGGGTCGCACCGCTGACAACAATAGATAACTCACTGACAGTGTCAACCGGATTGAGTGGTCAGAGCAGAGCAGCTCTTCTGCTGTGTCCACACGTTTCAGCCATTTTGGCAATTCTTCCATACATTACACAAACGACTGGCAAACAGACGGTTGGCGACAGTCGTCACCCAAACACACATGACTTGCACTGCACTCGCAGTCACTCTCACAACAGCACAACACAACCCAAGACAGACACAGACAGACACACCGATACAGTCGAAGCGCTCTATCCTTGTCACTGACAATCACTATCACTGCCACTTCTGTCCAACTCCTCTGCACTGATCTGTTGGGCGCAACCACTCACCGATTATAAGCCAATCGGCCGCACCTCGCGTTAAGTGGCACACCTGACCAGTGGTCACTTACAGCATCTAAAGTGTTTGGCTCAATTTTTTCTCGCTTGGCAGCCAACCTTCAATTAGCTTGCTAGATTATATGAGCTATTTCATTGATGGAAATTTTAATTTTTGTTAACTACGTAGAGGAAAATTCCTTATCAATAAATAAAGATGAACTACTGGTAGTTAAGTTAAGTTAGGTTAGGTTAGACGAGCGATGCCTTATTGACAATAAGTTATTGACAATCGCTATTTATTATTGCAATCAAACTATAAAACGTTAAAACAGTTTCTCATTAAGAATATAATCACTGTTTTTAGTGATATCGCAAATCAGAGCAAAGAAGTGTATATAAAGCGAACTCAATTGGAGTGAAGGACAGGAACGTCAGTCACGGGACGGACTGTTCACCAGAAAGTGCATGCCTTCCACCAGAATGTCGATAGCGAGCACACAGTGCAGTGCAGTCATTGCAGGATGTTTTCCAACCAACTGATCCCTGTTTACACCGCTTCCTGATAGCGATAGTGGAGTACACCAGTCGAGTGGGACAGTCCTTGCAAGTGATCAGTCGCTGAAAATAGCTCTTTGTGTGATGTGATGTGCCGCTAGCAATGCGAGCACTGTGAACAAGGTCTTCCAATGGCCTTACACCCGAACAGACGGCTCTATATCACTGCAAAGTTTGCTTTATTAAACATTTTCTACATTTTCGACAAAAGCTCGCAATTGATAGCAAATCGCAAACATTTACTTAAAATATTGTTTGCAATCGAATGAATCGCAAGTCTATTGAATGACAATTAATGGCAATTAATATAACTTCGAAATCACTTCAAAATAATAAATTAAAATAGAAATTAATGACAAAATGATTTACATTTTCTGAGTGCTGACGACTAAGTCGTCTCTATGTTTAGGCACGAATAGAGTACAGCAGTGGTGTTCCCAAATGTCTTGAGGATAGTCATCGAGGATGTGATGCCAGGTGTGGCTCATCAGATCGAACGTCTCGATAAGACCTGAGGCCCTGTCGAAGGTGTTGTCGCTGTGAAAGCCACCGATGATGTAGAGAACCGATCCCTTGTTCACAACTCCCGCGTGATATCGAGGCGTCGGGATTGTGCCGACCACTGACCACGAGTCGGCGGCCACATCATAGCAGTCGATGCTGCTGACCAGGACCCGCATCCCAGTCAGGTTGTCCTCGAACCAACCGCCCACGACATAGATCTTGTTGTTATAGGCGATCATCGAGTGGTCGGCCCTTTCGCTGAGCATTGGCGACAGACTTGAGTCCCACTCGTCTGTCAAAGTGTTGTAACGAATCAGATCCTTGAGAACGATGTCCTGATCTAAACCGCCCGACACGTAAATGTCATGGCTTAGGGCAACGGCCGCGTGTTGTGATCGACTGATCATAGGAAGACTGGCCATTGGCATCCACTGATCCTCTTCGGGGTCATAGATCTCACCGGAAGTATAGTTTGGGTCGTCTATCATCGGATCCGTCTCATTGACGCCTCCGATTGCATAGAGATAGTTGTCGACCGCGACCAGAGTGAAGCGACACCTCTCCCGATGCATGGGTGCGATGGTCGTCCACGAGTTGCACGAGTCGTTGCCATTGGGTTTGTAACGGAAGCCGAACGGATGCACGTCTTCTTCAAGGCTCTGATTAAAACAGCCGCCGATAACACTGAACGAGGAATCAGTGGTTATTTGATAGCAAATGTAATGCAAACCAAAAACTAACTAAAGTTGGTTCTTATGGACGACACTCCCGAAGTTGCATTGCTCGACGTGAGGGATCCGCGACAAGTACTTCCACTTCTTCTCGCTCTCCAAGTAATATGTGATCTCATTTGTGACTCCGCTGTTGTTGAAGCCTAAGAACACGATATTCAATAAATGTCTTCATTTATAATTCATTTGCATCTAAAATATGCAACTCTTTAGAGATATTTTAATAAATTCATCGAAAAGAGAATTAGTATTTCGATTAGCATTAATCCGGAGCTTAAGGCACACGTCGTGTATCTTAAGGATAGTACGGCATAAGGAGATCGTGTGTGGGCTCACACTTAACCCAAATTCTTTGTTATATTCAATTACAACGATTACTAATTAATTTGTAAGAAAGACTGACAGTGTCTGACGTAATAAATATTTATGTTGAATATGAATCGCCTGATAAGTTAACATTGACCAAGAATGCCAGACAATCGACTCTTTCAAATGATAACCTGTCACTCAATTCTATTCTAATGGGATGCGTAGTGGGAGTGTTATCCTACAAGTTTAAAAACAAATAATTCACTATTGAATTGCATTAAGCAAATTGTTTAATCAACTTAAAGGCTCGTCAAAGCTTTAATTAGACGAATCAATCACTTTAATTGCCATTCATTGGCTGTACTGACAGACAGCGGACACTCACCGCCGACTTTGATGATAGCCAACTCCATTCCTCGGGTATTGATCAACACATTCGACTCTTCAGGAGATTTGTAGTCTTTTTGCGAGAAGAGTTTTCTGTATATGAGACACGCCATCGATTCGGTGAGGATCTGTTGCAATCGGTTCCAGTGCTTAGACAAGTCTTCTTTCGTAATCTCTTTGAAATTAATTAATCTCAGCAAATGAGACAAATATTGGATTCTATCGGTGAAACTGTATTCAATCCACTTCATGACTATCGACAGAATATCACTTTCGGAACAGTCCACCGGATAATCACAATCGAGGATTTGGTTCAACTGATGGATGGATAGCCTCTGGAACTCATTGCTCTGCGAGAAGGCTAAGAGATTGGCGCAAATGAAATGAAAGACTCGTTTGTTTAACTGCCACAACGAGTAGGTCTCAGCGATTGTCGCCAAATCGACGCAATTGTCGACTATTATCTGTTCCTCGAGATAGTCACTGCAGGCCTGAACCACGTCTTGCATCTGCACGTGTGATGCCGTCGACAACACGTCCTGAATATTTGATAAGTTCAGTGCCAGTCGGGAAGTGTATGCAAACTCGAGGATGTAGTGAAGACCTGGCATATTATCACCGATAAGTGGACCAACCAATAGACAATTTTGGTCATACCTTCGTTGGTCACTCCATTGAGAACAATCTCTTTCTGTTGAGTCTCCATAAACACCTGATCGGTAAACATGGCTCTAATGGCTCAATAGGTTAGCCAAATACGTGACCATCGAGTGAAGACAATAGCAGTACCTGAAGTAGTCGGAACAGGCGGACAGAACCACCCGATGTGCTTCATATTTGCGGCCATTGGCGCCGCCGGCGATTAGAGTCACGTCCAACAGCTGTCCCTTCGCTCGCAGTTCGTTGAGACCATTGAGGAGAAGCGACTGATGTGTTCCCGACTCGAAGTTGACGGTCACTCCGACCGAGTCGTAGCTGTTCTCACTAATGCGCCGCATCGGTCACACTCTTGGTCTGCTGGCCGTCACTTGGCGTCCGACCTCATCGACGATCAATTAGTGAGTCATTAATGAGAAACGGTTTGAAGCAATCGATAAGTTTGTTGTGTTTTTGTGTTGACGTCGAGTCGGGAATCCATTGAAAGCATTGTAAACAAAAACCTGTTGTTTCTGACGAAATACCTCTCATATGATAGAACGGGTTGGGTATGGGTTCGGGTATGGGTTCGGGTATGGGTTCGGGTATGGGTTCGGGTATGGGTTCGGGTATGGGTTCGGGTATGGGTTCGGGTA
>JAQGBE010000653.1:0-15893 GCA_034698225.1 Scheloribates latipes | reverse complement strand
CCAACCAATGCAGAGCCCGACCATACTTGCTAGAGCCCGGTCAGACACGGCACTGATTGTGAGCAAGGTGACCGATTGTCATCCGGGCCATTGTTACCCACACTTTCTTTCTATGTCTTCGCACAATTGTTATAATATCGCTGCGAAACTATATTCAAGTTCATTAAACTTGGTATATCTCGAGTGGCGATCGATAAGATTGCAGTAAGATCTAGTTCATAAGGCGATCAATACTGTTCAAGGTTATTGTGGCGGTGACTGGCATCACGACAAGTGCCGTAGCAGTATTGAGCATGGTGAAATGGTGCAATAGCAGCATGCTGAGCAGTATTGAGCAAGGAGAAGTGAGCTCACCTTTGCCTCATTTGTCACCACATTATGACTGATCTTTGCCACTCAAGCCTTAGCCGACAATTCTTTGCCATATCTCGTGAGCTCTTTATCATCTCTCTCGCAATCTCTGTTCTTGCTCACACAAAATTCACACATTCTAACCTAGCAACCAAAGCCCAAGTGAGATATCGGTGCAATTCTAGGTGTAATGCAACATGCAAATGCCCACCAGCTAGATCAGCTGACATTTTCCAATATACGCGAAGAATTTTAATCAAGGAGAATTGTGTGCTGAGTCGAATACAACACTCCGAGAGATGTTTAAACAAATTTTATTAATAGTATATTTGATTCAATAGCGAAGACATTTCGGCAAACATTGGTCTCTCGAGAGAGTAATCGTTTCGTTTCAGAATATACCGAATATTCTGGCGTTTGTTTCGATAAAAGGCTTTTCATTTGATTTTCAATTTCAATATTAAAAAATTCTCTATTTTGTCGAACAAATAGTTTTTCTCATTTATCTCATCCAAACATTTGCCGAAAGAGCGCTGTATTTGTGTTGCGAAGAGAGTGTTTCGGGTGAAGAGTGAAAGCAGAATCGAATTCAATACGAAATACTAATATTTGATAACACGAAACACAAAATATTCTATTCAATAAGAGTGTGTTTCGCTTGGTCAATTCGGGGCCAACGCATCTGTCTAGCTCAGCCTACTCCTGCTAACCCACTGAAATATGAATAGAAGCCAATAAATCTAATTGATCTCGCTTCTTTTGGCCCTCTGATCCATGTAGAAGTCAGTCGAGTGAAGCTGACGAGTGATATACTGTCGTCTAGTTTTTGTCTTTGCGATACATCTAATGCTTGTAATAGTTGTAGTCAAATGACATCCAGTTTTTCATTGATGTAACACTAATTTTAGTGACAATAATATGTTTGGACGAGAAGGCGATGCGAACTCAGAAGCTATCGCTTTCTCCTCACGTATACTCTCTTCTGATCAAAATTGATGTCTTCAGTGCTCAACAGATAATGATTTTTCTGTTGAGCGCTAAAAATAGTGAACCAATTGTCTAATCTTTCATAGCTGTGCCACTAATTGCATGATAACAAATCCCATTCTAGTCCTTAGTCACGAATATCTGTTGCCTTTCGTAGCCAAAGGATGTTTTGTTAGCAATGAAAACGAAAGGCTTTTTTGTTGAACACATAATTTGATATGAATTAAAATGGAATAATTGCTTTAAGAGTTGCTATAAAAGTAGAATCAACCTTGGTCGATCAATCTAACCTATTCTTATATAACTGATTCTGACATTCATTATGGATCAAGAATCGCTAAGAATTTTGTCGCTGAGTGTCATTACTTTGCTTTTAATTAAGCACTTTTTGTTACGACTTATCTCTTAAGATCTTCTCTCGTTTCGCAAGAATTTGAGAGAATAACCACGAATTCAAGTGATATCTGTTTCGCGCAATCGAAGCGATTTTTCTGAACAAAGAACTAAATTCTTTGCGAATGAATTTTTATGTAGTATTTTTCACGAAAAGAGGTTTTTGAGCAAAAAATGATTGGTTACTAAAAATAGGTGAAAGGCTATGATTAGTGGACAGTCGGTGAAGCACTGAATGGGGTTTGTGGTGACTAACTGTCTGTTCGCACCTGACATCCGAAGCGATTGGTAACGCATATCAAACGGATCCAACTCTTTGGCACAAATCGCCAGATCGTGTCAGAAGTGACTCGAAAGCGAATTTCTAATTCGTTTGTTCGCACAGTCGGCCGGTAAACAGAATTTTAAACAAGGCCATTTGCATAGAGCCATTGTACATCAAGCTCTTGCTCTTTATCATCAGAGGACACAAAGGATTTCAAATGGAAATAAAATTAAAATTTCTCTTTGAATGTGTCGACAAATGGCGAAGAAGTGTTTCCCACACTAGAAAACTACAGACATTAATAACTGGGTATATATACTTGGTATGTGTGTAGTGTGTAATGGTGTTGGACTGCGACCAAAATCAACTGACGACTAATTGACTTTTTAATAGGTAATTCAGTTGATTATAATTTGCATATCGCGTCCTAAGAGCCACTCATCTATTCGGAGTCACGTCATATAACTTTGTCAGTTAGTGCTCATCAAAGTCAGCGCTCATATTATTATCCAGTTTTCAGACCAGAGTTTTTTAATTAGATATTCAATTTTCTCGACTAATTGTCGGGTCTGTGCCGGCGAACAACGGCCGCACCAAATGCCGTCATCGAAGCCAATGATAATTAATTAAAGCCATTCGAGTGGCGAACAGTTGTCACACATATTGCCGAACGTTTGTTATTAGGCATCATATGATTTGAATATTCCAATCGTTCGCTTGTGTTGTAATCGTTGGCTCAATATTGGACTCAATCGGCAAACGATTTGAGATGAGCTCCGAATTGAGTTCAATTTCGGTCAATTTGATGTCTGTCAGTACGGCTTCCTCTCTGCCAGTGATGGCCACACGAGGCACAGGATGTGATCAATGTCTTGCCAGGCAATAAATCACCTTGCTCGCCGGCGTTTACCGCTTTGAAGTCATGCCGAATCGCTGGTGAGAAGCCATTTGTCTGTAGATAAACAATTGAGTGATTGCACAGCCTTTCCGTCTGTCGGGTCTCTGTCTGGCCATCCCTGCAAACTCATCCATTCATTAAGTGAGCGGACTTTGCAAACGCCTAATAATTAGTGCTTTTCTCTCCACTTCTATGAAAGCCTTAAATGAGAAATTAATCTATAGTTTCGATTGAAATTTCGAAATACACTCTAATTTGAAATTAATTTCTCATTTCAAATGTACTTTTGATATAAGTCTTGAAATAATCCGCGAATTATATTCATTAGACGTTTAATTAGTTCGCATTTCGTAATACTTTCATCGCATACATCGCCAGTATTTTTAAATTTAGTTTATAAATACATTATTTTTCTTGGAAACAGAGATGCGATGAGAGAGAGAGAGAGAGAGAGAGAGAGAGAGAGAGAGAGAGAGAGAGAGAGAGAGAGAGAGAGAGAGAGAGACCTATTGTGTTGAAAACCTTCACAAAAAACTTCATTTAAATAAATTTTCAGATTTCAATTGAAAATATAAATTTCAAGTTCGCTGCAAAAGCCTGGATAACACTGAAAGCCAAAATAAAGACTGAATAATGTAATGTCTGTATCGAAACAAACTGTTTTGTAACAAAAATATATTGTATTGGAAACAGAAAAAAAAATTTATTCTTCGCTTTAATTGCTTTACGGAATGAATGGAAATCCGGTGACACAAGAGTGATATGAAATTCCTATATTCGCTGCGAGTTTTGTATTGAAATGCATTTGGAAATGAAAAATGGAAAATATTACTGCATTTGAATGGTTTGTCCGAAGCATTGATTGGGACGAACCGCGAGAGACCGACGGCTCTAATTGTACTCGAGTTAAATGCACAAACAGTCGTATTATTTGACAAATAAAAAAAATATGTTTTTATTAATTCACTCGCCGTTTGTGTGAATCGTATTCAGACATTTGGTTCAATTCAGTGGAACACAAATCAAAGCCCATTCATAAAGTCATTAATGAATTTTCGTGCCATTTGTGTTGCGATGGCTTCACTCATGGCTCTACTCATCCCAGGTCTGTATTGTCGGTCGTGGAGTAGTCGCGGAATATATTCATTGCACTTATTTTTAAATCCAATTTATGAATAAAACTCATTAAAAGATGGGAAGAGAAACCGTATAATCCTTTTCGGTTATGTTAATTAAAATAAATTAATATTCTTTACCGAAAACTTTCTGATAATTAGCGGTCTTTATTAAAAAGTATAAATAGAAAAATAGAATTTTTAATTGCCTTCCACTCCATGACAAATACCTTGCAAATGATCGGTGCAAATGAAAACCTGACACAAACGGTAAGCGCGAGAAATGAAAGTTATTAATGAGTCTTATGTCAGACAATACGTGACTCCAATTCGAAGACCGATTCCAAAGAATTTCTTTTTCGAGTGAATATTGAGAGATCGGCCAAAGAAGTGTTGAATACGATCCGGGTATGTGTGGTATGGCTGTTGAGACGGTCCCAGACACCGATCCCACGCTATTGTTGCCAAAAATAAAGTGTTTTATTAAGTTTTGTTTTCTTTATTTAAAAACGAAATTAAATGTTGGCTTGAATTGACATTAAGTATCTTGCTGCTTTTATATCCCAAGATAAATAGTGTGAGTGAAAAATTTTGGCTTTTAAATTAGAATTTGCTGTGAAAAGCCAACAACAATATCAACATGCTCATTCGTCTTCATCTAGGAGAAAGGCCAACAAAAAGAGGCGAAAATCTAATCTAATCTAATCTATTGAATATCTATCAAGTTTACTTAGTCAAGAGAAAATGATTTATGCAGTGCGACTGTCCCTCCCCTCCACTGCCATAATGATCGCGGCAACAGACAAACAGTGACGAAGAATAAACTTCGTCAGTCTTGCAGATCGTTTGCGCTGTAATTGTATTAAACGTTTTGTATTTGATTTTCTTCTCCGATAAGGAGTCACTTATTTTTTCCGGTCCTATCGGTCCAAGTCTTGCACCAGAAGTCTCGCTGCGACGACAATAACATAACAGACAATACAATTGTGTAAACTATAGGCCGTTTGCGTCGGACGGCAGTCCTTTCCAGTCCTTTCGGTCGAGGAAATGCTGTGACTGTTGGCACCGATTGTCTCATTGAGCCTAACATTCGGTGCAGTTATGTCTGACTCTACACAACATCTGAAGAGAACAACCGTTGCGCTAAAAAAGAGCAAAATTTCTTATTTATTCTTTCTGTCGGACAATGAGTTTAAGCGAATGGAAATCTGATCTCAAAATAAGAGACTCCGACAGCAAAAGGAGAGAAAAGTATTATTACTTTTCTTGTTCTGCTTTCTACAGTCGATCGCACGTCCGGTGCGCTAACCATAAGTGACTCAACAAACCAGAAGTGATCTGAAAATAGTCTCAAATATTCAATACAAGTCCTGAAACTCTTGATATTGAATCTGATTTTGCAATTCAATCGCTGCGATCGAAGCGAAGGCTTGGGTTTACTCCGAATCCCAATCGAGTAGTGAATCGGAGAGATGTGAGAACACAGACAATAGCGGAGACGAGTCTTTAAGTGCAAGGGAACAGTGGTCTACTTAATTGCCAAGGTAACTTGTGACAGACTGACATTGGCATTGGCAGTGGCAGTGGCCCCGTCTTCCACATCTTAGCTAATCTAACACAACAATCCTATTCCCGCTCTATTAAAAAGGCGCAAATATCATGGGGTGCGAGGCTCTGGGCTCGAGGCCGGCCATTGCCGACCCCTTGTGACCGAGTGATGGGAATCCTGTGCTCAGGAGAGGAGATTCAACCGCTTAAGAGTGGCTTTTGGTGAGCCATTCATTGAGTTAATTCATTGGCGAATGTAAATCCATTGCATTCACTGATGTATTGGGCGAGCAATCAATCACTGCAACGACTGCTCCGAATGGGCCGATACTGGAAATCACTATCAAGGGCTCACAAATGTTACGACTGCTTACGCTCTCGAGCGCACAGGTATTAGTAGTGAGGAGTGAGCTCTTGGTCTCACTCTCAGGCTCTGGTCTGTGCTTCACAACAGATCGAGAAAGGGAGCGATCGAAGAGATGGTGAGGACTGAGCAGCGAAGGAGAGGAGAGAGTAAGCGATTCGGTTGCGGACCCGTTCGACAGCTACTACTTGTGCTGGAGTAGTGTCGGACGGCTGGTTGTGTTGCTGGAGTGCCGCCCAATTGATATGTTCCACTAATGCCAGACCACATACTGTTCGCCAAAAATGTATTTTCCAATTGAGATAAAGAAATATTAGTTTTTAAGAGTCTGTTTCGTTACATATAAAAGTGAAGCCAAAGCCAAATGTTTCGCACAAAATAAATAACCATTTTTGGCGTTTCAGCTCAAATATGTTGTTTCGAGAGACACATTAGGAAATGCCTAACCCAGTGATGGCCAACTGTGCCGTCGCTCAGCTCTTGTGCGTCCGAACATGTGTTCAGAGCTTTTATTTTACGCTCGCAGTCAGTAATTAAGTGTAACTCAGATTGAAAAATGTGTTCTCTTCTGGGCTCAAAAAACCTGAAGAAAAAATACTTTTTCTCTCTTTTATTTAACGACAAAATATATCTTTGGTTTTTGTGATTTTCAATGTTGTGTTGGGTTTGAAAAATGATATAAATGTCAGACGAAAAGCGCAAATCTAATCACTTAATGACATACTTGTGTCCAACAGATTACGGGTAAAAAACAGTCGAATACCTATCGGTCACAAATCGTGTGAGATTGGCTCTCGAACAATCTGCTTATTAGCCAACGGCATAGCTAATAATGAGCATAATCTCGCACAACAAACTCAAATACCGATCATAACAACAATGTTTATCCACTGAATTGCTAATCAATTTCACTCCAGTGAAATGTCATTAATAACTAGTACCAATTGGAGCCATTTTCTTATCGCCGCTCGCAATTGTATACCTCGCTCACAAATATCTCGTTTGAAGGAAAAGTTCATTTCCTCGACGATAGACAACAGTGAAGGCGAATGAATAGAATTCAATTAGGATTTAAGTTTCGATTTCTATTCCATTAAATTGGAACTCAATTTTCATGTAATGAATAATATTTGGCTATTTATGAGTCGCGTTATAACAGTCCGACCATTCGAACAGTTATTCGGTTTCGGTATCAAATTTATTATTTCTCTCCGACACTACAAGTAATGCCAATAATTGAACGACAAAAAAATCGATGGCAGCTAACAGTTACCTAAGAACTAGCAATGTATTGATATCACCTCCAGCTAATTAAATTCACTAGATTGTGCTTGAAATAGAATATGCATCATTCATTATTTTTGCTGCACCGACTTTGCACCTCGCTCATGCAATTCGACGCCAATTACCACCTTGCTCAGCCCTGGTCGCGCCCCACCCACTGCTCACTCTGGCGTTGGTCTCTGTTGCCGAGGGTCTGGTCTATTGATCTGATTTCCAGACAGTTTTCTTCTTCTTTATTAGAAGTCAATCATTTGGACTCTCGATTGCAATTCTGTTTTTGATTATAAACCCAAAGCCATTGAACTTTTCTTCGACTTTCATTATGCATAAGAAAGAAGAAGAGTTTCATTGAATTAGATCATTGTATGAGATAATGAATTTCATGCGAATATTTTACTTTCAATCGATTTCTGGCAAACTATCGAAAACTCGTCCAGTCCTGTCATTTACCTTGCCTTACCCTACACTGCCTTACCTTACCTTGCTCGCTTACAATCGTTTTAGTTTTGAAGATTTCCAGATAACTTCACTCCTAATGATTGCCGCGAATTGATTCCACAAATATTCTTCGGAACGAAATTATCATTTGATTTTCACTTCAGTGGGCGAACAGAGTTTCAGCCGAATAGTAAACTATGTTTTTATAATTGGCGTTACATTTGATGTGCGGTCGATGTGTCCGACACTCCTGTGCCAGACATCCAGTATCCGAGCCATCAGTTTCTGGCGAACCCGATATTGGTGTCGATTCGGCGAATATTTCCGATTTATTTATTATCACATCATTTATCAGATGCAGAGACAGACACAGAAATCGGATACGTCTTCGTCTTCGCAGTCGTCTTCCCCTACAATGATAGCTGTGTTCCAATCAAAAGCCAAAAACACATTTTATTGCTTACAATGACTGCTAATTATAAACATCTCTCGTCTGAAGAGTTAAATACTTTTATGAGTTCTTCAGCCCTCTCTTCGCAAGCCGTTGGCAGCACTCGATTGGGTTCTCAATTCGTCGCTCCGGACCGGTGTTTGGGTTTCTTCCACTAATTTTAGTCGAATAACGTCTGCAAACAATTTATTCATACTTTTACTTAAACACAAGAAATGAATTCTGTTTTCAATCAAAAGAATTTTTTCTCATTCGTTTGGATTTCAGTAAAACTTTTTGGTTTTTATCTAAAAGTTTTCGCACAAAAAAGAAAACAATTTCACTGATAATAGAGTTTCTAATCTTATTATAAAACTTAGAGATAATTTGGAAAAATTTTCGGATAAACTATTCAAACAGTTTTTATTTCATTAAAACTTTTTTTTATTGTTTTTGTTTTCATTCGATTAGAATCTGGTTTTTGCAAGAGAGTCGTTCGTGCATTTTATTCTTGGTTGATCTAGCCCTTCTAGCTTGATCAAGCTTGTTTTGCCAGTGAGAGCGGCCAATGAGCAACAAAAAAGAGATCTCGATTATCATTATTCATAGGTTTCTGTTGATTGTAATTAAAAGTATCGAATAAAATGCCTTTAAACTTGGTCAATTATTTATTTAATAGGACTAATTTGCTCTTTGCTTATATAGCCGGCACCGCATTTAATCACTGGCTTTTAGTTTTTATATAGAAATTAAAATAATAATTATTACGTTTTCTATCGTCTAATTAGAGCCCAAATGTCTGTTTGGGTACGAAATGTGTGCCAAATAACGAATGCCATTATCGATGAGAGATAACTGTGTAATGAAAATTAATTTCTCTCTTATTATTCAAACAAAACAATTAGTAAATCAACAAAAATGAAAATCGATTTTTAATTTCACTCCGAATTCAATATACATTTGTCGCAAAACTGGTTGTCAAAGGGCCAAGTTTATGCTGTAGTGTGGCAAGGGCCTTGCCTACCTTGCCTTGGGCAATTAGCACTCGACAATCTGTTCGCTACAAATCTCCCGCCAATAAAAAGCTCTTAAATTTAATTCACTTTTCAATTGAATTCGAGAAATGATTTTATTTTTAGTCAAAACACTTGTTTGCCGTCTGTTTCAGATGTGCCGAAAGAGGGCTTGAATTCATCAAATCAGTGTTTATGGCACACAAACCCAGTGCTGAGCGCGCAGTCAGTTGTCGGCGACGGGTCTGGCGCTCCGGTATGGCTCTGATTGGAAGCACCAGAACAGCACAAGAGTTGCGACACTCGTCTGAAGGACCGCCACTTCTTAGATTATCTTAGGTGTATCTGTTGAGCGTCTGATCCGCGATCTGTGATCTGTCGGCCATAAAAGCGAGACGTGTGTCGAATCAGATGGAAAGTGCTCTCAAGTCTCCGATAATTATTTGGATCAGCGATAAAAACATTTCTCAATCGTTTTCAATCATTCGCTCAGATTAGCGGACACTTTGCGATCAAATCTAATATTATATTTCTCTGGGTTTGGCCGCCATTACAGACATTACAGACCATTATTACATTTAATATTTGCAGTACTTCTTTGCCATTAATGCCGTATTTCACTAAAAAATAGTAACGAAAAACAGATTTAACTCAATTCACTACTGATCTCATACTTGAGACGAAACGACGAACTTATTTATAAATAAGAGAATACAAAATATTTCTTTTGTTACTTAATATATGGCTCTTAATCGACATCCGATTTACAAATAGCCGGCCATTCATTGGGATCGCTTCGGATCCTCGCGTTTCCCACATTCAACGCGAATATCGTATTTCACATCAAATATTTCTTTGCATCCAATTCTCAGAGCACTTCTCATAAGTCTCTCCAAATGGAAACCAAATCTTATTTTTATATTCAAAACTTACTATTTGGCCAAAACTTGCATCTTTTCATTCATTCATCTTTCATCTGGCAGACTGTGATCTTGGTCTTTGCCAGACAACCTCGCTTATGTGTCGCAATTGATGTGATGCTCGAGTAGGCATGTAACTCGGTATCTAGCTCATTCAGAGCACTGATGCCAGCAGCCATTTGGCTCATTATCATTGGCTGAATGTTGTGCTCGAATTACCCGAACTGTCAATTCAAAAGGCATTGCATTGAATATCAATTAATTTGCACAATAGTTCTCAAGTCTATTGAATGTCAGACGAGAAGACAGTTTAATAATTGCGATGACATTCCTTCTGAACACTAGAAAAGTGAGTCTTATTTTTCTTGTGTTTTGTTTCGTATTTATTCTTCCATTTCGTTAATTTAAATGAACGTTGTTTTACATAAAAGTGAATTACATGTTATGCCCTCTCCTTCTCCGCCGACAATGAGATAACAGATAACGACCGGAATTTCATAACAACTTAATCGCCAACTCCTCGAGCAATAGGTCCTATCATTGGACTCGACTCCGAACGCCAGGGATGACCACAACTGGCGCTCTGACGCCAGCTCTGACCCACATTCGGCTTATCTTACTCTGGATTAGGCCAACAGTTAAACCAATCTATCGTTATATTAGAGATTTGTGTTAATTAATTAATTAATTAATTAAGCAATTATTGATTGACTTTGCAATCGCTTCGGTCGAGTGGTGTAGACCTGTGCGCAACCCTTACCATAACGTGAGAAACAATTGGCCAATAATTCGAGTTATAGTTATTGTAATTAACGAGAATTCAGAAATTAGTTAATCATGTTTGGAGGGCTCGCAATCCAAATGTAATTATAATTAGTTTTGTGAAAAAATATTTTAACTCTATTTGGAATAATCAGTGAAACGAATGACAACTCGAACGCCAATTAAATATTCAAATGATTCTTTCGGTTCTCTCAAATGAATTCTAGGTTTTTATTTTTCAGTCAAACTTCTCTTTAACTTCTCTTAATTCACAATTCAGTCAATGCTTTCTTACAAAATACGACGAATGAGACGACATTTCTGTTGCAAATAATATGTTTCGCTGTTTTTGTTCGCCGACCGAAAGATACAAAAACAAAAATCAAAGAATAAAAAACAGAATTTAATAATCTTATGAATATTAAGATTGCATTTGGGATTGTAAAAACATACACTCGTTTTGAGCTTGATCATCCGAGCACACCTCATGCACACATGATGCTGGTAATTACTGAGGAAATTGCTCTATACTAGAATGACAACAAAATCGTTACCTAGTATGTTTTGCTCTGTAGATACTTCTCAGAAGAATGTCGTTAAAAGGCATTCCGTTCGCAAAAAAAGTTTTAATTACTTAATAATTAATTAGTGATTCTGTTTGTGTCGTATCGGGTCTTCGGCCGGACTCTCATTGAATTACAATTAGGAAATGATATTCAATCGTCAGTCGCGTGCACGTGATATCATGCAAATACTGGGCATTTCTTTTATGCTAAACAAGCATTTAATTTGTTTCCTAATTAAATAGCATTTCATTCGCCGACTGATTCAAACCAATTGTTTGGTTCGCCTAAAGAAAATGCATTACATTTGACGGCGAAATACCTTTGCGAACAACTTCTCGAACAATGGATAAAAACACTAAAATAAACCCATTTTTTATTGCTTTCTATTCAAACAGAATTTGTTGATTGAATTTTTGTTGTTTAATAAACGCTCCGAAAACAGGATTTACAACAAATTATTTTTTAATTCTCAAAATCGAGAGACAATTGTCGACCGAATACCGTAAATACCATTTTATCCGATCTCTAATTGGAGTTAATTATTGTGAAATGCGTTCAAAAAATTTTTAATTAGACGACTAATTCGAGTCTTAAATCCCTCAGCGATTGATAACGAATAGAAAAGACAGTTTTGGCCATTAGCTGATAGATTAACGCTCGAGCAGAACCGTTAATTATAGAAAATGAGCATGCACAAGTGGCCCCATAGACTGTCCTTCGTTATTGTCGTTCCAAAGAACTTCTTATGCGAATTCCAATATTATTATTTAACCAACAAAATTATCGTTAATCGACTGATCATTAATAGACAAGGAATTTCTGCGCCTGTTTTTGTTTCGTGTGTTTAATAAACGGATCGCGAAATGTGTAGATAAGAGACGAGTAGAGAGTTTGTCAAAAGTCTGTGCCAGGAATTGCTAAACAGATGCTTAAAATTCAATATTCGGTAGAAATTTTGTTGCACGAGAAGAGTGATAGCGACGCGAGTGATGGCTATACTTAAAGGCTATACTTAATTCACTTGTCGTATGCAATACTTCTCTTATCTCTCAATACCTAATACCTAATGATATTATTTATTAAGTCTTTTGTATTCTCTGTTGTCTCGAGTGATGAGAAATTGATGGATATTTTATTGTTATTGCTGTTGTGGCTGCGAATCGCAATTTGCAGGACGAGATTGCGGCCAACATCTGAGCTGAGCTGTGCTCGAGCACCGGTGCGCTAGCCATTGGCCAATTGGAACAAACAAGAATGTTTCGGATCGCTTATCAATAATATCTAATTTTTCTAAATCGATGCCAATTAAGCCATAATTACAGTAGCCAGCTTCTATCTGCTTCTATCTGCTCTTGCTCTTGGCACACAAACTAATCAGAACCGAAAGGGGGAATTCGCACAGAGTTAAGGGTTCACACTCTCGAGGGTTATTCCCTTAACTCTGATGTCTCCTCAATTCAGACGAAGCGAAACGAACGAAACGCCAAATTATAATCGATTGAAGCCTTTTCTCTGAATTTGAATTTCTATTGGAATTCTCGGCGACCAACGGAATACTCGGTCTCTGCGCTCGTGGTTAATAAATTTCAATTAAATCGCTGTTTGATCTTCCAATTCGATGTCCCGCTGAGAAATCCGATACAAAAGCCATATGTTATATAACTTATATAAGCCATGGTTTCATATGAAGAACTTCTTCGGCCATCGCTCTGGACTTTGCATAAGATATAGGGATTAAAAGTCGTTTGTAATCTGTTTCACGCGAAGTCCACTTTCAATGCCATTCGGCTTTAAATTTGATTAATCATTATTTGTAATTATCGAGGCTTTTGTTGGCACACATAATGTGACCGAACTCTACGCCAAAGTTCATTCAATGTCTTCAACACAAGAATGCGAATCATTAATAATCGTTTAAAATGTTAATTGAATTTCGGTCTGAAACAGTCGCGTCTGCAAACACATTAATTGTTCGCATCTAGACTATCTAGACTATTTAGACTATCTAGATCTATTAAACTGGCGATTATTTGCAATTAGCAAGAATAGAGTATATTTTTGAATTTCCAGACCATTCTTATAGTGAGTGCACTACTAGTGATAGTGAAACCCAAATCAGACAATACGTACGCCTTATCGGTGTTTATCAGTCTGAGGGTAGAGCCAGCGAACGATCGCAACTGATCCAGACTATGGTCTACCAGAGCAATGTCTTGTAGGATCCAGACTGAACCTGCTCATCATCACCAGCCAGTGAAGGCTGCCAATTGGCCTGGTGCACTATTAGCACATGCCGCTCTGGTCTGGCTGTGTGTCTGGTCTGGCCCGACAACCTTGCTCGTCTCGACCGACACAGACCCAGATAATAGTCGAACGTTCGCTTGTATTTGCTTTTATTCTCACGAATTGGATCTCAATTTTATTACATTTTTCGCCTGTAATATGTTTTCATAGACCCATATGTTCTCAAATTCAATAAAATATTTCAATACTTGACAACAATTTATGCATTAATTCAATACAAGTCTGAAAAATATTTTGTGTTTACTCATTATATCTCTTATTTTTTGTGCACAAACTTTTCAAACCGAAAAGTGTTTGCAATATTTTTCGGCCAATATTTGTGATGCCAGTAGTGGTTCCATAGCCTGGTATTTATCATATGACGCGCTGGTAAGTGGAAAACTATAGCTCGAAATACCTGGTCATTCACAACGGGTTTATTGTTCTCTGTTTATTGTCTACACAATTCTGTGCGAAGCGTTTCCTTTGCATTACATCTAATGCAAGATATTTACCATATTTTTCGTAATTCCTTTTCGTTTCTCTTTTTATTATATCCATTAGTTATTTATTATTCGAGTAATATTAACAAGAAGAGAAATTCCCTTGCATCTTCATCATGCTAGAGTAGATGAATAGCGAGGTAATGCCACGCGAGAGTGCATTAGCATTAGCTCGAGCACATCAAACACTGCAGTTTTGTAATGCAATTCAATTTTCTTGCAATTTATTGTTAAAAATTTTATCTCAATTTTGTTATTATTTTTGTGTTTAGTTTTCGCAGATTTTTTGGGGTTATGTCTCGTAAATTGAATTTTTGCACAAAACGCGTCAATAACTCAATGGAATTGCTATTAAATTCATTTTGTTATTAAGTAATATCGAGTTCTGTTTAATTGTCGGCCCTTTTCACCCATTAATTCGTTGGTTCAATGGAAACAGTTTTTTGCAAATATCGGGTCCGCACTAAAAGTCTATTATCTCTCAGACACTAATTGACATTTAATTAGTTACCAATTCTTTTCTATTCAATCGACGTTTTTTCCCCAGAAATCCGATAAAAATAAATAATTAATTGTCTATAAAAGTGTAAAAAGTGCGCCCAAAACCAAGCTATCGATTAACCGGATTTTCATTAAAAGCCTTTCCAATAATTACCTTATTTACTAGTTTCAGATGAAATGCTCGTTTTTATAAAAGCCTTTTCCACTGATCGCCAGATTTGTGTCAAATATTCGTCACTAAATGTATTCAAAGCACAGGCACTCGATATCGTGAGTGCATTCGAACCGCATTTTTCGGTTTCCAATAGTTTGTCAATAAAAAACATTTTTCGGACCAATAATTGGTCGCAAAATACTGTCGAAATGTGCGGCACTTGGAGTGCATTGTTGTGTTTGACAAGAATAAACAGTGTTGACTGGCAAGGGAATAGTGAATCAGTGTGATCAGGGTGGTAGCGAGCGAGCACAGGCCACAACTGGCCTCAACTCACAACTAGGTCACCAAAATTCAGACTCACATTTGGCTTTCGGTCGTTTTGTGTTTGGTTCGGGTCTCGAAAATTGCGTCAAATGTTTAGTTACTATGGCTTTAAAAGCGCACTAAGTTTTTGTTGCTTTTGTTTCGCTCGATTCAATTTAATTGATTTGATTGATTGCCGACAAAACACATATTTATTATTATTTTTCAATCCCGAGTCAAATAGTTTTGCTGCCAATGAGAATCGAAACGCCATTGCAATTGCAATCTAAATATTTCTCTCAAAAACTATTAACAAAAACCCTTTTTTTCTTCGATCATTATTACTATCAATCGATTACCAGATTAAACAATTATTTTCTTTGCTAACCGGTTATTAACATATTTCCAAAAGAGTTTAATCTAATCTATAGTTAACACACACAGTATTGGCTCTGTTTTGGCGACAAATCTGGTTTTAATTTCATAATATTATTGGTGTGATTGTCAGCCGACATATTGCAGGTCTCTCTTACCTCGCCGATCGTGACCAAGTGGCTAATGCAATAATCACTGTTCAACTCGATGAGCTTAAATAAACAGTGCTGTTCGTGTACGAGATTAATAAATTGTGCTAATAGTTTGGGTAAATTTGCTTAATTCTAATCACAGTTTTCAAAACGATTATGAATTTTTATTCATTTAACGCTTAATTAGAGAAATGTTTTAAACAATTCACTGATTTTTTTCGCTAAACTTTTCACAACTAATATGCAAATTATGGAGAGAGAGAGAGAGAGAGAGAGAGAGAGAGA
>JAQGBE010000652.1:0-15909 GCA_034698225.1 Scheloribates latipes | reverse complement strand
TTAAAGAGCTTTTCGAGTGATTCCAGTGTTTGGCGAACCCGTTGCGAGCGTTCACTCAAATCAATGCTAAAGTCGTTGCCTAACAGTCACTCCTTTCATAGTCTAACGAACCCTAAGAATAAGACTTCGGGCGAAGTGTTGGCCGCAAACAAATCAAACGCTCGTCTCGTCTCAGGAGTCTGAGGACAAGTGTACTCGCAAATAGAATTCGCTCAACGAATCAGTGCCGAAGACCTTTCGCCTATAGAGTGCCAAATAATGGCTTTAATTATAGAAAATAAGACAAATTGTCATTTGAATTATGTCATAGATTTTGATTTCAACAATAATCGTGTCGATTGTGACTCGGATTGTGATTGGGATCGCAAACATTTTTTATAGCCCTCTATTGAATGGGTGCTCACAATAGAGGGCTCGTTCTTAAGGCTCAATATAATTAAGCAATCATACGGTCAAACGAGTGCTCAGTGTTCGAGAGCCTAAATAAATAATTAGGTGAGGGTTTATAGTTCGGCACAAAACTTATATTTAATTTTGTTCGTTTTCTAGACGTTTTGATTGATACTCGCAATTTTGCGCCAAAAACAGACGGCTCTGGGAAAGAGGCAAAAAGTGGTTAACATTTTTCAAGTGTAAGCTCTACTGCATTAGCCTATGAGCACAGATTGTGTGCCTAACTTCTGAGGCCATAATTTCATAGTTAACTATGCCTTCGAAGTGGCGTTTATTTTATTTTATTTATATTAAAAAATTATTGCTATTAATGGTATTCATTGTGAGACAGACTTAAAGTAAACTATTTTAAGCCTTCGCTAATGATTGTAATAATAGCCATGAGATTATGAATTTATTCAAAATTGGAGCCATATTTCAAACGAATGGCAAAATTATGAAAACTTTTTTCTTTGTTTTCTGGTTTATAACGAATAGATAAACGAAGTATAAACGAATCGAATTATCTCTCGTTTTATTGCAATTTAATCCCTTTCGCAGCCAATACCGACTCTTCAGATGCTTTCCTCAAACGTTAGTCGAAATACTTTTTTGTTTGTTATTTGCGTTGATTTCGGAGATTATTTGTCTTTAGCCTGGATTTCGAGTCGAGTGGCGACTGAACACTAACGCAATTAAACTCCGATATATCATCTGATTATTTAATATTATTTAATTTAACTTTTTAGACCAAATACTGATGTAATTGAGGCCGAGTTGTAGTCGTCGGAGGGTTCGGTGGGATATATCATAACTTGTTATCTGAGATACAGTTTATCTCTTCTATCGATTAGACGTCTGACGGAATGTAATCAGTGAATGTGTACTTAGTTTCGGATGAATTATGTATTTGTTTGTTGTTTTTTGTTTAATTGATATCATTTGTAGTCTCATAATAATAGCAGAGTAATAGCCAGACTGCATAATAGCAGACCAGTCGTGATCCAGCAAGCTCAATTACAATTACATTGCTTGTGTTTACCAAATCTAATAAAACAAAAATTGCAAAGAAGTCGAGTCGTGTGTTAATAATCGATTAGCAACTTTGTTGTAAGAATAATAAACTAGCAAAGTTTGCTCATTTGCTCGTTTGCTCGCATAGTTTCTACTATCGACAGCTGGACTCACCTCGAATACAGATCAAGGATTGGATTGGAAACCAATCATTAACTCATAGCCGATATTAATCATCAAAAAACGACTTTTATTACAAATTCTAATTAATAGAAATTATTGATTAACTATTTGGCACTTATATGATATCGGAGTTATGAAAAAGTTAATTATTTGCGGAAAAAGACATTGATATTAACATTTAGATAATCTCTTATGAAGAAAGTAAAACAGATCCAAAAGTAAGTCATCCAATCACTGAACAACATATGGATTCCAATCAGGATTTACTCGATTATCTGTCGAGTAACCGAAAGTTGTCGGAACGGCGCGACCTTCGGCTCCTTCGACAGCAAACGGTCAGACAACACATGGACAGCACCAGAATCGCGGCCAACACAATGACCACAATCAGCCAATCTATAACAAGACTACTCGATATATCAATTATTGAGTGCGATCACTGACCTTGGAGACAGAGGAAAGCTCCGGCAAAGTCGTTGTACACATCGCAGGTGTGCTCGTTGACCACATTGCTGACGCCATCGATGGCTAACTTCAGAATCCTGTCGAAGTCTTTTCCATTTCTGCCGCCACATTCGTCTCCGATGGCATCGGACAGACAGTCCCGTAAGTGCCGAACCGAGCAGCAAACGGCTCGGGTCCGCAGGAATCCCGGCTCGCCTTCCACGGACTCTATGTCTGTCTTCAGACGGGCCGTACAGTCGGCGGCTTTGAATGCAATCTTAGGGTATAGCAGACAAATGCCATCAAATATGCCGGCGTAGACCAGCGATGGACTAAAAGCCACCACAATTAAGCACAATATGATAATTTTTGAATGCATTTCGACGAAATGATTTCGTTGTCCACTCGACTGTCTTCACACCAAAAGTGATGGTAAACCTCAGTTATGGCGAGTGAATGCGATTTCAAAGCACTCGTCAGCAGAAAATAGGAATTGAAATCGCAATTACAGTACATTGGGTTTGGAAAATGTTTTAGACATAGAGAGGATCCGATTACAAGAGCTCACTGACAGCGCCCATCACTACATATGCTCTGGCATTGGATTGGATGTGCAGTCACCATAGTTTCTGGTGAACAAGGTCCATTGAGAATCATCTGACAGGTTCATATTGGTATTGGGTATTGGTTACGAATTAATACGCCTAGAAATAACCAGACAAACTTTGTTTTTTTTATTTTGCAAGTTTGAAATTCTGTAAATTGAAACTGGATAGATTTAATGTTAAATATTGTTCATTAATTTAATGCCTTATCGGAGTTGTTCTTATCGATTGAAATTGGTCACTTTGCATTTTCTTTATCCTATTCAGCATAATCTCGCTCAACGCTCAGCACTCGATTCAAGGATAACCGTATTTTTAGTCAGATTGAGCCCAAAGTCTGCCACAAATCGGAGCACTTTTGAGACAATACAACGCCTAATCTGTAATGCCATCAAAATATGTGTTAAGCAAGATATCGGTTAACTGTTTGGTATTGTATTTCGCATTTCTCAGCCATACATCTGATCCCAATGTCTTGCGGGAGACTTCTTGTGCTAAACTCTCTGGTTTGAGGATTCTTTGCGGGGATGGCATCGCATGGGAGCCATAGGACAGGCATTTCCAGTAGTGATTGTCATTGCGAGCGAAGAGTGAATGCAGTGGTTTAGTGAATGTCTGAAACATCGCTAAACAATTTCGAAGAGATTAATGCATCAGAAAAAGTATGTCTAATAAACCTTAATTTGTCTGCAGTTATGATCGAACAAAAATGGTCTAGATTAATTGACAACTTATTTCCTTACTCCGGCAATTTATTCGCTAAATTTAATCGCACTTTTATTCTAGTTAGCTATAACTTTGCTCATAATAAATTTGTTTAAATTTAATCTGCCGCCAAAAAGTAAAACAGCTTGGTCATAAAATTAGATGACATAAGTGCTCGAATTATAGCCAGTGTTTGATACGATTGGGTCCAATAGGACTGTCCCGACGGCTCTGTTCTCTCAGCTGAGGCTCTGATTTATCGTCGATTACGTCTCTATATTACTCAAAAGTCACTAATTTTACATAAAAATAAAATTTAAAGTCATTTAATGTATTAAATCAGACGATTAAATATCACTATAAGTAAATCAGTCATTTATATATTATCAGTCATTGAACGCTCGAACCGCTCGGAGAAGGACTTTCCTCCAACTCTTCACAGTTTTCATCGATGGTTTCGATGCAATAACTCTTCGAGTGATTAAAGTAATTGATTTTCGACTGACTGCTATCACACCTCTCCAGTGCCGACTCCCGGTCTTTGCTCGGACTCTGGCTGCGGTTCGGCGTGTCGTGTCTCAGATGCATAATGTCTGCGATCGCGTATCGGATGGCGTGTTCTTGCATGTAATTGAAGACATACAACACGATTATGATTAGCGTCAGCACCGATGGCATCAGTACTGAGCCGTACTTCAGCGAAACGGTCCAAACGAACGCCATTAGAAAGAGATTCATGAGTGGGACTGTTGGGCAAAGATCACGTCAATTGGATTCGGAATCGTCTCGATCTCTGATTGCTATCGTCTAAATTAATTACATAATCCTTGTTTTATGTGCGAGTGACCACGCTCCACTATTTATATGCCAATCAGGGCTGTTAAGACTTATTTAGAGGTATTTAGGACTATAATAGAGGCCATAAAGTCTGAAATTAGCATTCGGTGAGCGAGGATAATGTTGAGCTAACTCCGTCGACATGATCAGACACTGCAATTATAGCAATCAATTAAGCATGGCACAATGCAGTTGGCCATCGCTGCCTCTCATGTATCTCAATAATGTCAGTCGTGTTTTCCAACTTCGAAGTCAAAAATAAGAAAACCTTCCAATGTTTAGAATCGGTCCGGCGATCAGGCGGAGAGATATGGCACTTGGGTTTACCAGGGTTACATATTTGGGACTAATTACACGCTATTAAATCACGAGTTGCACTGGTTTTTGAATAATAGTGCGCATTTAGATTAATGACCAAGATCACAGTCATGCTTAGTGTAACTAAATAAATATTGTTCGGGCTGATGGTCACCGAGTTATTGTTTAATTAGCTTACGAGATAACACTTGTTGATAGTGTAGTCATATGAAAAGGCTCTTAATTTAGTATAACTTTAGTATACTTTAGTTAATTGCACAAAATTACTGACTAATTAATTATATAATGTTTCGAAAATTTTCATGAAATCATATCATTTTATGAAATCTTAAACGCCATTTCAATTCAATTCTACACCTTTTAAAGTAGTAAATGATCTAGATTCGGAACGTTATTCGAAATTACAGTTATTTGCAAAAAGAAAATTGACTATCAATCGGAATCAACTGCCAATAGAAAGTGACCAGGCAACATTCTTCAATACACTATCTAATTAATGGCCTTTCAATTTATGCCGATATGTTTGGCCTCTATTACCCGATATAAAGGCCTATCGTTGTCCGTCACAAATCGATTTCCTATTGTGGCGTCACTTCTAAAATGTAAAACGATATGACTTTTATTGAATTTGAAGACATTTAGTGAAAATTTTAATAAATTTTGAATTGAATTGTATATAATCGCCATTTAAAGGGCAATGATTGCAGTCAGAAGAATGCGGATAAAGAGATAATTCCGATTAAAAGTGTTTTTGCTTTAGTGTCTGACAACAAATTGGATGCGATCTCGGTTTCACATATTTATTGGCATCAATATATATCTAAGAGCAGTCGTGTCACACGTTATTATTTATGGCCAATTTGTTTAGTTAAGAATCAGTTATTTCACCAGAAAAGTACACCTTTTTAGAGGTACAGTAGTTAACTAAAAGGCTAGCAGATTCTTATTCTGAACCAATGAGTTTTCTATGAGACTCAATCAGTTTGAACCTTAGAATCTGCACGGCTTTAAGTTAATGACTGTACTCGATGTGTAAAAAGCGTCGGAAAATAGGGAAGTGTTTGGCGAAAAAAAGTAAATCAATAAACTCGAAGTGATTTACAAAACACTGGCTTTTAATTCACGAACTGATACTCAGAGCTATGACCAGCCCTTCTGAAACATTTGAAACTAATCTAAAGATTAGATCAATCGTTAAATCTTATACAATATTTAACAATAATTCGTTTACAAACACTATTTTCTAAAAATCTAAATCAAAATCTGTTGAGTAAACAAGGAAATAGATTCGAAAAAATAATGATAAGTTTAAGTGTACCAAGATTGTGCATAATTTAAAACAATTTAAAACAATGATAAACTTTTACTATGTGTCTCCCAAAAAAAACTTAATAACCTCTAATCGATTCGAATTGAATTCTAATGTCTAATACTATTTAGCTAGTAATTTGTGCGAAAAATTCTCACGTGAGTTTCTCACACCAGGTTAAATTAAAAAACCTTTTGGGTATTTATCATTTGGTAAGAAAAAGCGTTTCCCAGTGCGGATGTTGGGAGGGAACGGGAGCTATGGTTTGCATAAACCATGAGCACATATATATATATATCATACTCACTTAGACAACTCATTATTCTCTCTTTGCATAATTTTCTAATATCTTCTTCGATGGCGCAGATTTCGTCGCCGGTGTTGGTGTCGGCGACACTGTCATTATCTTCTTGTTGTGGCGGCGATTTCCAATCGACGAAAATCAGACTCATTTTGCCAGATCAGGCAATTTCCTCGGTGTTTGACACATATACTCAAAATATCTTTGTCCAGAGGAATGATCACGATATCGATGATCGATGGGAAAGCAAGCCTTTGGCCATTGGATCCATGCGAACGCCTCGACAGCTATTTTCGTAATACTATTTTCAGTCACTCTGCGATCGAAAATTGATTTCCAATAATAAATGTAATTTCAAAAAATTAATTGACGATATCTATTCGACAATCTGTATCGTGTCTCGTGTGCGTCCACCTAATTCCGCCTGGTTATTGAGGTTTGGCCATTAATAATTCGATTTGCATACCACACCAATGTTTGCATTCTAATCCACTTCATTATTATTATTAACAATTTTACTTTCCTTTTATTCATTGATTGCAATTCAAATCACTACAAGTTTATACAAATGAGTCGATTAAGAGTTTGTACCAAATTCTCAGGTAATGAGAGCCAAGCGGTTCACTTGGATAACGAGATTGAATCGGATTCACAATTATAACATTAATGGGCGAATAGAATATTAACTATTAACTATTAACTAGGTTGATCGTTGCCGTCCAGACATGGCAATGATCAGCCATTACTACTCGTCTATAAATATATAAATTATATATATTTTTTATCCAAATATTTGATTTAAAACCCAAAATATTCTTAAATTTTTAATAGTGTCGCATAAAAAATTGAGTATAGATTATTCACTTGGTTTATCAGATTTGACGGTCGAGCTAATCTGTCTGAAGATGTGCATAATGAAAGAGCTGCCCCGGGGCAATATCTGAAACTCATCGTCAAAGATCTCTTCTTCGGTGAGGCCTCCGTCCACCTCTTCGATCGAATTGTTGCCAGTCTTGATCCGATCACTTCTTTTCTTATGTTCTTTCTTGATGTTTGAGATACCGATGTAAATAAAAACAACAATTGCTAGGATTGTGATGACCGACATGAGTACCACCCAAAAGGTTACTGAAGGGCAATCCAATCGATTTCATTTAGATATTTATATTAATAACTCAATTATGCATAACTCACTTCTCGGACCAATTTGTTCACTGGTTTGGTTCACTTCTGTCGACACATTATGACTCTTCCCGTTGTGACTGAACAGAAGCACCGAATCTGGTGTCAGGCAACTGCCGACTGTCATCGATATGTCTCTGATAGCAATAAATCGTTCGTTTGGCGAATCAATGGTCCCGTGAATCGCGAATTGGATATCAGTTTCATTTGGCGATTGTGTCCGCACTGACAGATCGCATGACTCCAAGAGTTCAGTCCCACCGACAGAAGTACCGCACTCTCTGCTGCCTATCGTATCGCCCGATCTGTCGATCACCTCAATTGTTAGCCTCACCTCTACTTCACTGGAATTATGTGAAAGGATGTATTGAATTGTCAAACAAACATTAGTAGAGTTGCCTCCGAAACGGAAAGACCGGGATTCATATGATCCGAAAACTTTTGTCTCGTTAGGGCTATTCTTCATCAGCAAAGCATTCAGATTATGATAGACATTGTCACTCGAGTTGGATATCAGATCGATGTCACTCATTGTCCAATTGTGGTGATTGTCATCTGAATTATTCCATTGACAGCTGAGACTGTTTTTAGTCACAAAATCACATTTTGAAAACAATTCTTGTGAGCGAACGGAACCGCTGTTCAGAACCGAACTTATAATTAGCGCTGAATTGATGGCACAAATGGCGGAAATTATATCCATTTCATTGATAGTTAGTTTCGTTTCATATGATTCAACTGTTATTTCACTATTAAATGACTAAATGACACCCATTTGTAAAGTTTCACTATTTTTGCGTTATTTAGTGAATTCTCTTTAAATAATAGATAACTTGCATTGAATTCCTATCTCTGTTTAACTTATCGACGATTGGGCGGTAATTCATATTTACTCGTCTACACTGTTATTATTATTAATTTATTATTTATTATTAATATTGTGAATGAATAAATAGAACATTAATTTTGAGATACAATAAATTAGTTTAGAAAATGTAATTAAATATTAAATTATTATATAAATAAGTGATTATAAGTTAGTGTCTGGCGAAGAATCGATTGGTTTATGGGCTAAAAGATGTTATAAGTGGACAAATTAGACAACTTCTTGAACGGCGAGTGAGCGCAGGAACGGTAGGCGAGAGCGCAGTCCACCTTGCCCATGCCCTTGATGATCGCCGCCAAGTATTTGCCACCGAAGTTCAGTTTACTGCCGAACGCCTTCACGAATTCGGCGCCCGCCGGGAAGAATCGGGAGCCGTATTCGCCGATCTCGCAGATGGCGCGCGACCGACAGTCTTCGTCTTTGGCGTCAAGCGCTTCAAACGATATCTCAGTGAGTGCTCGGATGGAATGCGCGACCATCTCGTAGTTCGAATTCTTCACATCGGAGACATTTTCGGTCACTTGATTGGTGTCCGATCTGACCAAAAATGGCGCAGATATGCCCAAACCGGCCACTAATGACGGGAAAAGAGCGCTGAGGAGTGTAAGGCCTGAGACGAGGATAAACGACATCTTGAATGTTCCGAAAAGTGTCAGCTCTGACAGAGCTTTGATCGGATCGGGAAACGATTTGACGGCACGGCCTTTGTATTCATTGAATTTGCTGACCATGTTGAAGACGGCCATCGCCTGCTGCAAGGGATTGACACCTTGCTCATTGTCGTCGCTGCTGTCCACTGGTCCGCACAATGAAACACCGATGAGAATCGCAAACAGTGAGAGGGAAAACACATTTTTTGCCATTTCTGATCGAGTTTTTGGTCACTTTTGTTCTTTCTTTGATTTGTGGAGAGAAAAGACGGAGCGACTGACCAGTGATGTGACCGCACAAACACCTGAACAATGAAAACAGTTATTAATTTTTCAACTCCGTGTTTAAATACCGAGTTTGTGGTAAAAACTAAGGCCAAACTTGTTTATCGCGCAATTCAACTGGTCAAGGAATAAATGGGTTAACACTGGACTTAACACTACTAAGCCAGTAGTACTGACCACTCTTGTATGGCTCACCAAGGGGGATTTTCGAATTATTTAGGCGTTAATTTAGTCAATTTAACGTTAATTAAGTTTAAATGTGACTATATCCAATTTAAATCACGATTTAATCCGGTTTAAATTTCCGAAAATGGCCAGTTCGGGGATTAACGATCTCGAACTCAGGAGAATTTTTCAAGATTTTCGAAAACAGGAGGATTTTTGTCTAATGCCCCTTGGTGAGCCCTGATTATATTGATGACCTCTGGCGATGACTCTCAACGTCATCCGTTTGGTCATTCAATCCGTTCTCCGGCTTAAGAAAATAATTGAGTTAATCCAAAGGCTTTGAAGAGTTAACTCAGTTTTGGGCCAAGCACTTCCTGGACACTTCTACACTGGTCATCTGAAGCCAACACACAATGCTATATACGGAAAAATTCGTATTTCTGTTTGTCTCAAATATTTATGACCGAATACTGTGGCCAACGAATTGTCAATAAATAATCAGATTTTTATCATTCCTTCATTGAGCGGAACCGCGATTGTATTCCACAGACTAAAGGTTTAACAGATAATGGTAAACAGATTGAAGACTATTTTCAAAACAAAACAAATTCCTCTAAATTCCTATCACTCGAACTAAAAATGTTTGGCCGAAAATAACTTATCGCGAGAACATATCGAATCTGACCGAAGTCTGACTCTGCACTCCAGAGCCGGCATTCGTCAGTGAATTTGTGGTAAATGTCGCGAAGTGTTAGTCAAATGCAGATAAAAGTTTGGTTTCAACCGTTCGTTTGCCTCTCATCTCTTGGAATGATTTGATTGCCTACGTCTGGCCATCAGGTTTGCCAAAGAAGTTGTAATCATTAGTCTAATTGCTGTATTCCTCCGACAGATCTGTTTTCTTTGATTCAATCCGATTTGTCAATTACCTCGAACTCAGTTTCGTAAACTGTGAGACAACGGGTTATTCACAAACGGTGGACAGAAAACTGAACCTGATTGTCTCCATTGTGTTCTTGGAAGTGCAGTTCGAGTCCAAGAAAGGAGATGTTGTCGTAGAGGTCGATGTGATTGTCCTGAAAGTTGGCGAATCAGAATCAGAAAATACAAGTTAACTGATTTATTAAATTGAGTCAATACCTCTTCAGACGCAAAGTGTCTGACCGAATATAGACCTCTTGCCGTCATCGACGCCATACGCGGAGAGTTGCCATCCGTTGTCTGTGTTATTGGTTATGAATGCATATTTATATCCCGTATCCAAAGGACTTTCGCCGTTCGCGGGTCGCGGAAACTTATAGACCACATACCAGTCGACAGCTTTGCCCGACTCGTCGCGACACTGAAGTTGGCCGCAGACCAGAGACAGTAAACTGAGGGCAAAGACAGTGAAATACAAGATTCTCATATTGGGGCCAAATGTTCCACAATTGACGATAACTTGAGTTCTCTTCTGATGGCTTTAAATGACAAATAATCTGCTTTCGGCCATTTGGCCATAACATTCCTGTCAGTGGATCAGCTGGACATCGATATCGTGGTTCATGAGCTTGATATTTGAGAATAGAGAACGCTCTAGCATGTGATCCTCGGTAGTATAGTGGTTAGTATCCCCGCCTGTCACGCGGGAGACCGGGGTTCGATTCCCCGCCGGGGAGATCACTTTTTGTCCTGTTTTGATGCGTGTATGTTTTTAATATTCACCCAGATGGTATAATCTGCGACAACATCCTCTTGTAGCAGTGTATCCTTGTCCTGAAACCAGTGTCAGTTGAGATGCGGTTATAATTGTGATCGGATTGGTCGCAGAGTACGTAATCTATGCTATAGTCGGTCATTGACTCCGCAATCAGACTGACATACAAACCATAAATAGAGGCAAAGAGTGAGCTCTACATCAAAACAAAACCACAAATGCATTCACCTTTCAATTTGATTGCAATTCAGATTATCTGATCCGATCCAAGACATTCTGTGTGTGCTGTGCGTTGTACACGTCGTCTGCCACCAGATCACAGATCATTGTGAGGCAGGTGAGTCTGACTGAGCCGACATTTCACTCTCGATCAGCTCAATCACACAAAACCAGATGAAAACCAGATTTTTTTGCTGAGCAGTGGTTTGGCTTGACTTGTGCTCCACTGAACTCCACTTTCATTTCACTCATTTTCTGCTCGATGTCTGTCCCCGACTGTCGGCCGAAGGCCTCAAATGTTGACCAAATTTATATTCAACGAAAAAATTGTCTCTAATTATCAGTAATTAAATGTAAAAAGTGTGTGAAGTTTGCAAACAAACCAAAGTTTAATAGCCGTTCCGTTCCGATAGTGAGTTGAGTAGAGACGGCTTTGAATGTCTCGCAAATCGATAAGCATTTGGCTTAAAATTATGGCCGAAATTAAGTTTGAAAATTGATTCAATCGAAGATTTAATTGCATTATATCCTCGCAAAAGTTATCAATTTTATTCACGCGTAAGTATTTTGAAAGTGAAAATACAAAACACAATTTCCTAACAAATTTTCCTCTCGTCTGTGTAACTCACGTAACAAACAAGGTCACAATCGGACCGAAACAATTCGATAATATTGGCTGATAATCAGTTTTAATTGAATTTAAAAGTTGTTCTGATAAGTCAATTGTCTCATTTAACATATTTCCAATCATATATTCAAATAGAATAAAGCTAGGTCATAAATATTTTACGCTAAATATGTTAGACAAGAGTTTGTCGAGAATTCCCAGCGACAGGAAAATTTGAAAAACCCCAGAATTAGATGATATTATTATTATTATTATTATTGTTACCTGCTGATATTATCTAGTTAAATAAAGAAAAGTAATACAATGATAGTTCTCTGGATTTTTGCTTAGATGATTTTCTGACTAATGGCGAGACAAGTTTTGAGCCAACCCTAGCGTTAAAGTGATTTTGCAAATGTTATGTCTGATTATAAGAGGGTTTTGTCTCGACTTTCCTCGTAATGACGATTATATCCAATTGAAGTGATTTGTGTCGCTATTGTGAGACAAACCCTTCTCTTAAATCTAGGCCTGAAGTCGTAAGTCATTAGTCCAGAACCGATGACTTGGCTTATCGCCATAGAGCAGTTGAGCTAGCTCACTCACTCACTCACTTGAGCCCTTGTGCTGACAATTCTCACATAAAGTTATCTCGAAATCATTTCTAGCGTTCAGTCCTTGAGAGTGTCCTCCGTTTCTGAAGTCTTTCACTGTTTAGAACCAGATATTCGACTAATTTTTGTTTTTGTCTGTATTTGTCTCTACAGTCGAGTCCTTGTAATAAATTCAATTGAAAAATGTTTTCGTAATGCAGTCTATTGTCAGCTATTGAATGACTTCATATCCATATTTTGCGTTCATTGGTGAGTTTCACACAAATAATTTTCGCTACAATTCAATACTAGTTTATATCCGGATTAAAAACCCATTTGGTTTGCCCTGTTATATAATCCCCGTTCGCAGCTGAGTTCAATCAATCAAGGTGGAATAGTACTAACCTTTTATAGCGTTGTGAAATTGGCAGAGATGTGCAAGCTAATAAATATGCGCATTGCGTTACTATGATTGCCGATTCGGCTTAATATCCGAGCAAAACAAACAGAAAGCCGTCAGAGGACTGGTAGGCGGCTATTATACAACACTTTTATTATCGATTGTATTATGATTTGAATCTGTATTTTAATTAGAATTTATAATTTATTGCCAACTTTCAGGTGACTTCACGTGAGAATGTCGTTTATCGCGCTTCCATTGGATGAAAGTTTAATGTTTTGCAAGAGCTCTTCGCACGTAAGACCAGTGATGTGCTGATCGTCACCGACTGGCACACGAACTCTAGTGTCATAAATGTGAGGATCATTGGCGTCCAATCGGTTAATGACATAAAGTGTGGCCAAAATGATGGACTCAAACAAAAACGAATCGATAGATCTCTCGGAATCATTGGTCAGTCAATTGGAATCGCTTTATATGAGCGAAAAGTACAGCGATTTCGTGTTCGTCATCGAAAATGAGCGCATATTTGCCCACAAATTCATTTTGTGTTTGCGGTGCGACTACTTTCGGCTTATGTTGTCGTCGGGTCTGCGCGAAGCCATCCTCAACGAGGTGGAGGTCAAAGAGACGCCACTCTCGGCCTTCAAAGACGTTCTCTACTTTATGTACTCCGGAAGAATGTATTTGCAGAACAAGAAGATCGATGACATTCTCGATATTCTATTTCTAGGTTCGTATTAAATGTCAACAAAGCATTTCATTTATCAATAATTTTGTCAATAATTTAGTATTTTATCTCTCATTCTGTGGTTTATTTATTTTCGTCTCAAACTCCACAACCGATTGACTTTTGCACTACAGATATGATAGCTCTCACTCGTGACTGATAGACATACTTCACAGATAACTAGAATGAAATCATTTGAAAATTAATGAACTTTCCTTTGAATTGTTTCTATTTATGATTTTTGTTTTGTTGGAAACGAATTGCAATTTTAATGAATCCATTGAAATTGAATTTATTATTCAAATGGTCTAATTGTATTGGATTATAGACATTAGTTGGTATATAATCAAGAGCATTTTTCCTCGACAACTTTAGAGGTTATTAGAGAGTTTCATTTCGATAAAACTATTAGAGAATATTGAACAGGCAATTAGCAGTTCTTGGTAATAATATTAAGATTGAATTGTCCTTTCCTTGTAGACAAATCGCATGACTATTTACATGAAAGACCAATTGATTATTATTATGGCTAAAAATGTCAATGATAATTAGCATCGATAACCTTAACATTTAAGTAGTCTTAGTCTTATGTCCCGATTGATCGATAGTTTTTATAATTCAGTAAAATTCAATGTTATATCACTTTGTGATCACGGCTAACATAGATATCGATTTGTCATTTAAGGCCATCGCTACGAAATGCACGATTTGGTCGCAACGGTCACCGAATACCTCGGATTGCATATCACCGAAGACAATGTCTGCGAAGTACACGCGACGGCCTCTCTCTTTAGTTTGATTCCTCTGGTGATCCGATGCCAAGAGTTTTTGCTTAACAATGGCTACAAAATGCTGTCCAATCCGTCTCTGATGAGTCTTAACCCCAAAACTGTGATCCAATTGTTCTCAAGCGACAACTTTTGTGCCGAAGAAATCGATGTCTTCAATGCTGTCGTCAAATACATTGAGACAAACGATTTGGACGAAGAGACCTATCAGAAGATGGTCTCAACCGTTCGTTTGCCTCTCATCTCTTGGAATGATTTGATTGCCTACGTCTGGCCATCAGGTTTGCCAAAGAAGTTGTAATCATTAGTCTAATTGCTGTAATCCTCCGACAGATCTGTTTGCAAAAGACGATCTCTTGACCGCAATAGAGCACAGACGGTGTGACGCGACCGACAATTACAACAATTACCGCAAATGCATTGAACCGATCCTCAGTCTGCGGTCGGTGGCCAACAACGTGCTCGAGAAGACTGTCCTTCACTCTCACAAATACGCCCAAAACCTGTCGGTCATACTGAAAATCCCAGGAAGTTTCACAATTGCCTTCGATTCGACCCGATTTGTCAATTACCTCGAACTGAGTTTCGGAAACTGCGAGAAAACGGGTTATTCATATTATGTCGAAGTGTTTACCGACGATCGGTGGAAACGGATCGCTGACTACACTGACTATCGGTGCCATTCGACTCAATACTTATATTTTCCCAAAATGCCCATCAAATCAATTCGTGTCCACTGCGGCCACTGTCGCGGCGGCGGAACCAACTTCATAGTGGATGAGCTGAAGTGTGCGCTCAAAGAGGTGCCGCAACACCTGTACAACAACGCCCGCAACAAATCTGATTTGGATTACTCGAGTCAGAACATCAACAAATCGTATGCTCCTCTCTATGGCCCGCAACTGGACCTCTCCTCCAGAGCCAGGCCTTCCGCCAACAAACTACTAATCAAGTCTTAAATCCAATCATTCAATCGTTATTTTATAGACTCATTTTAAAAGTCATTTTATCCGCAATTTTATACGAAATGCAATTTTTATATACATTTCATAATAAATTTTTTATACCATGTTTTAACCGATAGACGGGCAGTCAGTTCAACGCTTTGCAGGCATCGATATAAGTGACCCAATCGTTCAGATACTTCCAGACCTGAGCCGACCGGAAACAAGTGGTTTGTCCGCCTCTCTTGGCCTGAGACTGCATTCGGTTGATGTCGCCGATGCAGACGTACGGGTGGGTCGACGTCTTGGCCACCGCCCACTTGCTGTGGTCGTCGGTGTACTCGAATTTTCCGGTCAATTTGGAGTTACCGAACTTGAACTCGATTGTGTCCACGTTCTCCACTGTGTTCTTGGAAGTGCAGTTCGAGTCCAAGAAAGGAGATCTGCGCCACGTCTCCACAAACAGACTGGTGTTCAGGTTCTTGACAACGATGTTGTCGTAGAGGTCGATGTGATTGTCCGGACTCTTGCCATATGTGGTGAACTCGAGTCCTCCCACACTCACCAAGTGTTGGACACCAGACATATCTAATCAATATTTGCAGACAATTTA
>JAQGBE010000651.1:0-15911 GCA_034698225.1 Scheloribates latipes | reverse complement strand
TTGGTCAACTGGTCAACTGGCTCAGTGATGACAGCAAACTGAACCGAATGCTCGCCGGCAGAGGCAACTGGTTGTGCGTCAAAGGGAGCGGTTCGCACATTGGGTACGATTTGCCGATCAATATGGCAAACATGAGACGATTGGGTCGAATCCTCCTCTACATTGTATCATGCTCACTTCTCGTCTTTATAATAGAAGTGATCAAAATTACTAAATATAAAACAACAATCACAATAATCAGTTGACCGAACACTGTTGGTAAACAATGGCTGTACCGCCCGAAGTAAATGATAGAACAGAGCAATAAAATGACAAATCTCTTATTTCAATCAAGCTAAAATACAAAAACATTGGCATATTATTGTAAGTGACTTTAGTGGGGATATTGAATCGAAACGAGATATTCAAAGTCAATTGTGTCGCCAATTAATCAGTAAATCGAGACTCGATTTCACAATCTTTTACTTCATTATCGACTTCCTTATGAATAATTGAAATAATATGAATGCAATTATCGATATGACCGCTGCTATTACTACCATTTGTATTATCTTCGGCTCAATCGCTATAATTGGTTCTAGACTTAGATCAGAGTAACTATTCGACTGGTTTTGCAACTCTCGTCTAAGATAGTGACAAAAGTGCTGTCAGAATGCAATTGAGGGCCGGATTCGTAACTGTGAGACAACTCAAACGATTACATTGTATTTGGTTTTAATTGATTCGTTTTGTTCCAACTTTGCAGTCCATTCCTATGACATATCCTATTGTTTCGGATAATAAGGTACTAATCAGAGGCAACTTAATTGACTTCACACGCATTCTGAAGGTCAAGACCAACATCAGGTGAGACGGGATTAGGTCATTCATTATCTCGACTCTACTAGTCTTCCCTTCCCTTCCACTCAATGCCATTCCACTCCAGTACAGACATTATGAGGCCGACAGACCCCGGATGGACAGGACTTTATAAAATGCTCGTCAAAAATGTAGCAAAACTTGTGTCAACACAACTGATCACTCACTCGACTGTTCAATCACAGGAAGCAGACATGTCTTTGACACCCATTGTGTTGACCGAAAAAGGACTAAACATTTTGAAGTTTTCAAAAACCATTCTCTTCTCGTCGTACGTTATTATGAGCCGTCGGGAGGAGGGAAGGGCTCAGACCAGTCTCACCCATCACTACACGACAGTTGACTCCTATTTCTATATTTTACTCTTCATCTGTCTATCGATCCTCTCTTTGGTCGGCATTTTAGACAAATTCACATTCAAGACATTCAGACAAATCAATTGCTGGACTCTTTTGCGTCTTCTGTTCAATCAAAGTAAATACCAGTTATAAACTCTAAGACCGAGTGACCATCACTTGACTGATCCCGATTCAGGTTACTTCAGGAAAGTTCGACTCAACCCAATCACAGCTCTGGTGTCGCTTTATATTCTGTGCTATTCCTTGATTTGCATTTCCATCAATTCACTCATTAATGTGAGTCTTGTTGTGGACACCGAACAGCACTTCATTAACAACTTGGAGGACATCGTAAACGCGGGCAATGTTTTGCCTGCCATCTACAAGTCCACTCAACTGGAACTGCTCTTGGTGAATGCCATTTGATAACATATATAAACTGAATCCCACTAACATTGATGTTCTCAGTCCGAGAGCAACGACACTCTACACAAAAGGATTTGGTCACTAATATCTTCGCGAACAGACCTAACCCTTAAGATATTACCGGACCCGATAACTGCAGAATCGCAGGGCTTTGACGCCAAGTTTTACGCCGAGCTGTTGGCCGGACGAGTGGTCACATTCGAAACCGATTACTTACTGAACCTGATTCGCAACTATTACTGCCGACGAGTGCCGGCCATGCGATGGCATATCTCTCCTCCTCTCGACTTAATTCCTTTCAGATATCTGTTCGGGTTCAGTAAGTCTGTGAACAACAGTGTCATCCAAGTTATAGACGATCTGTAAGCGAACATGGATTTGCAAATTGCCACTTGATCACTATATTGATCACTCTATCATTCTATTGACAGCATCGAACGTCTTCAATCTTATGGCTTCTTCGTCAAGTGGTTCTACGACGACAGAGAGACCGATCAGATATTCCGATGCGTGGGTCCCAAGCGAGACGAGTGCGCCAAAGATGTCCGAAGAGTGACCACTTATGAACCGATCAATTTGTCGAGCTTTTCATCGCTGGTTCGCATTGTTCTCCACATTCTTTTGGTTAGTTTTGTGGCAAATGTTTGTGAAATGTTAACAAAGAACTTGAGGCCGATTAAAATAGAGATCAGCTGGATCAGATAAGCTGATTAATTGCTGTAATATAGTCAATCAGAACATGATTTGTATATCAAATGAGCCACGTCATGCTAATTTTAATTAATTGAACCATTAAAATCACGACCAGAAGTGTGTGCGAGGCATGTATTGGCAAGTATTGCACGATTAGAATTCATTTTAGCCGCATTAGACTCGAATCAATTAGTTTGCTTTCAGTGGCTTCTAATTTGGCCGACAGTTCATCGGTCTGTTTGATCCAGTCTTTCCAGTTCTTGTGGTCCGACCACTGATATCCGTGACAATAACCATACCTAAAATCGCTGATACATTGTGAACAAGTCAACAGAAAATTCATGGCATAGATAAGGTTGAGGTCGTTGTTGTGGTAGTAGTCGTCGGAAAGAGTGGTCACGACTTCGTTCATTCCGGTAACGCAAAGGGACGGCGCCGGACATGACTTACACCACGAGCTGTAGTCATAAGACGAGTGGTCGTGACCGCTGTGATGATGGTTGTGGTGACCAATCTTCAGCTCCTCATTCACATCGAGAGCTGCGGCAGCGGTCGAGACACTTATGCTTTGGTCTCCGTCGGGGTTAACCGGGTTTGTGGCCAATGGACTAATTAGCGCCAAAAAGATAAGGGTTAAAGTTGTTGCTTGATTAGAGCCACACATGTTTGAAAAGTGACAAGCTCTAAATTAGCTAGATAATTTGAATCTAAAATATGTCATTAAAACATATGCTCCTGGTTAACATGTTTGCTAATTATAATTAATAACGAATAATGACAAAACATTGTAATAGATTGTAAAAATAGACATTTTATTCAATACAATATCGATAATTATATTTAATAAATTCAAATTGGACTTGCACCACAAAATTAGTTATAAACTGAATGGCATTGCTTTAATCATTCAAGCAATATATCATCTCATCAATGCACAAGCAATTTAATAGTCTTAATTTGATAGCCTCTCACTCTTTCAATACGTCAGATGAGATCTTAGGTTCTGTCCATCAGTCGCACTATAGTTTGTTCAGATTTACTCGAATGTACTGAACAATTGATTTATCGAAATGATAAACTGGTTCATCAAGATTATTCTAATATTTAGACTGTGTAAGTGATTCAGTCTAAATTTAGGTGATTGGTCTGGTCAGCTATTCACTGATCCAATGCGATCGAAATGATTTTAACGTAAATAAGAATAACAATGTTTGCCGTCATTGGACTCCAGTGTCGACTGACTCGGTGTCGGCTCTCTTGGCTCAGATCGTCGATTACCCGAACGTAACGCTTCCCCAGTGTGGTGTCGGACGGGAGTCGTCTCTCGTTGGGGACGACTCGTGTTATGAGTTCAACAAAGGGATCGGAATGCATAGCATACGAGACGGTCGGCCGGTTTCCAGCGGGGAAATGCCTTTCGCTGTCTATTTCAGCATCGTTAGAGATGTCGGATGGCTGTGAGTGCAGATTATTATCCAGATAAAATTATCTTGCACAAACTAATATAATGCCGTTAGTTTACCAAAATCGTGTTCGGGCGTTATCCTCAACGATTACTGGCTTCTATCAGCTGGACATTGCTTCAGGTTGTTTGCCATTATTCAAATGTTATACGGCTGATGTCAGCTAGCTCATTTCTATTGAAGAGATGAACAGAGAGGTCCGATTAAACAAACCACTGTTCAAGTAGGCCTTCGAGACGTTGATAAGCCAACAAATGCGACCATTACAAGTCGCTTTGTATACCATTACTTTGTCCACGAACTGTATCAGCAAGGCTTCGATGGTGAGTGTGTCATGGTGATCGATTGACCATGCTGTGACAGGGGATCACCAAATTCTTCATTTATCAATCTATCCATTTCAAGCTGGCTAAGTTACTAAAGCCAGACTGAATATAATTCAACTAATGATTGACTTGGTTACAATTGTTCAGAGAACGACAAGTACAAGCAGTCCCACTACGACATCGCACTGGTGCTGATGGGCCGACCGCTCGGCATCGCTGCCAACAGTTCTGATCCGTTCACTGATGTCAATGGGGTTTGTCTGCCGAAAGCAAACATTAGTTACGCCAACACCCGAGGAGAATACGCGGTGTTCTCGGGTTACGGCCAGATCAGCGACGAGTTTACTTCGCGACGGGATGGCAGACTCAGAATGGGCTGGAATGTGATCAGCAACAAGTCGGAGCTCGACATCATTTACATGGATTACAACGACAGTGATCGGAGTCGACCCGTTGTTTGCAATGTCGGTGAACAGCAATGATTAGCCATTATTTGAGTCCTTTCGCGACTATCAGCGATTTGGACTGGCTTAAATAAGATCATAGTTCATGTTAGCTAGATGAAACTCTTACACTTCCTCTTTCCCTTTCTGTTCATATTGTCCGACACATTCTCACATCCATTGATTTGACATTTCAGGGCGACTCTGGCGGTCCGCTCGTCCAGTATGTGGGCGGAAGAGCTGTCCTCATCGGTCTGGGCATGGCCTTCGACCAGGACAAGTGGGTGCCCTCAGAGCGATGTCCCAATTTCGGAACCTACGGACTCAACTTCACGAGTGTGCCTTCGAAAATCGACTGGATCTTGGCGACAATTGCCAACGCCTACAAAGTGCTGGCCGAAGAGAACATCACCTTGCCCGTGCCAGAATCGGATTGGGTGGGGGCGAGGAGACGATCGCTCAGATTGAATGAATGATCGGACAAATCGAGTGCATTGATAAACAATTTCTAGTAATTTTTTATTTCGAATAAATGTTGAACTGATGTCTGATTCGTCAATATTAGTGAATAATTATTATTTAATTTTTTTAATGTTTTCATTAATTTTCTTAATTAAAAGAATGGATAAACAAAAACAAATAAATTCCAAATCCAAAGACAAATAGAATAGAGAAGTGAAGACAATTATATCATTGATTGAGACTCGAAAATGTCTTTCCAGAGACACAACACTTGTGTACTGAGAGTCTCAATAATATTGTCATCGATTAGAATCGCGTTTTGCAGACAAACGATTGTCTCGAATGTCTAATTATTAATTCAATTGAACAATAATTATATTAATAATAATAATAATAATTAATAAATAATTTTAAATATAAAATAAGTATTTTTCGGCAAAATTTTTAAATATAAATAAAGAATAAAACGATTTGAAGACTCGAAACTTGGAAACTAATGGCTGGAAAAGTGATTCAAATATAGAACAATAAATGAATCGATTGATTGATCGATAAATTAATTTTAAACGTGAATTATAATTAATTAGTGATTCAGAACAGAACAGAAATAACAAAAACAAGGGAAACAAAAATAGGTCTAAAATAGCGAAAAAAGATTTATTTATAATTAGGAATCGAATCGAATTAATAGCCAGAAAGAGATTGAAATTCTACAAACGATTCATTAATTATTATTATTAATATTATTATTATTATTAATTTAGAATTTAAATAAGTTTCGTCGCTTCGAACGGACATAAAAATGTTTGGTAACAAATCAAAAGCCGGGCGGCGGCGGTCTGACGAGCGGCAACTGCGGGCCAGACATCGGCCCAGACATGTGTTGGCCACTCATATAGAGCCGTTGGCTGTGAAACTGGTGTTGCGGTGGCTGTCGTTGGAACTGCTGTTCCATTCGATACATGTGTTCTCTCTTCTGTTGTTCTCTTTGAGGCCATAAGTGCTGTAATCCTGTGTTCACTGTCTGACCCATCACTGATTGGCCGCCCATTTGGTGTCCGATTGTCTGCTGTTGTCTGTAATATCGAACCAAACATTAGTGGTCTTTGTGTCGGTCAATACAAGTGTCGCCGAACGATCGAATGATACCTAATATGTGAGTTGGCTATAACTGGTTGTGAAGTTTGTGCACTTGGATTAGAGACTTGGGTCAGACCATTGATATAGCCGTTGCCGACCAGTGCTGACATCGGTTTAGAGCCACCGGAGCTCTGCAGCGACTGAACTGCTTGGTGTTGAAAAGTGATGTTAACGTTGGGCAACAGTTGGCGCAAACAGTTCTGCTGCTGCTGTGTCTGCTGCTGCCACTGGTTCTGGTGCGGGCTCTGCGACACCGGAGTGGCCGACACCTGACCCGACAGCGACCGCTGGAGCACTGACTGCTGTTGTTGGCCGTGGTTTGCGTAACCGTTCGACACAAGTTGTTGTTGCTTTGATAGATAACTTAAATTGTTTTGCATTTGATTTTGTGTTAAATTTTGGATATAATTCTGGTTTTGTCTCTGGTTTTGGAGGTTTTGAAGAAGTGTTCCGTTGTTTGAGAGTCCGTTTGAAAACATGTAATCATTGTTCGAATTGGTGTTAAAAACATTATTCATCAGACATTCGGTCGTTTGTGTGGTATCTCTTAAGAGGTCCTGCAGTCCGCGACTCGAGATCGAGATCGGGTCGAAATCTAGTCCGTCGTCTTCGGGCTCGTCGTCGGCAGTGATATCTTCGCCACTACTGTCTTCGCCGTCGAGCAGACCATTGGGTATTCCGTTGGTCAGCATATGTGTGTCAACAGCGTTGTCGTCGATATTGTCTAACATATCACCCGTTTTGATGCCAAAAGTCTGACCGACCGGTTGTGTGATCGTCGGCGCCGTCGGGTGTTGTGGTTGTGCTGTCGTCTGTTGTGACGATAGAGCGACCGAAGTTTGATTGGGTGTCGAACTCAGACTATTGGACTCGGAATTAGACGAACAGTTCGAAGAGAGTCTGCTATTGATTGGTGTTCCCCATCGGAATGGGATCACAGGCGACGCCGAAATACCCATTGTGTCACTGCTCTCGCCGTTCGCCACCTGTGGGACAGTCAGACAATCAGTTAGTCATCTGTGAGCTAAGGATTAGATAATAAATTGTGTTAACTGTCAGCTGTGAGTGATTTACAGGCGATGTTTGTGTGTGTAATGAATTGACAGTTTATTTTGTTGTGAAAAGAATAACAAAAATCTTGTCATAAGTCTATCGAATGAAGAGATAAATTAGAATTTGTAGAAACTGGTGACGAAAGCAATGGAATGGAATGGAATCGGAAGTAAAGCGAACAGAAATTAATTGCAAAACAAAGAGTTAACTGTTAAAGACCTGTAAGACATAAATCGATTTAATGCATAAATCGTTCCAAAAGAGAACATAAATTACCGAATCGTTTGATGTTTCGTCGCCTCCGAAGGCATTACTCGAATGGTTTGATTGAAATTGTTTTTGATTTGTTTGCGAATCGAGTCTATTCTGAATCAGAATTGTTTTGCTTTCGATTTGCTTGTCGTCAACGTTGTGACTATTGTTGGTGTTCTTCCTGTTGTTCTTGGCGTCCTTCTCCTTGGCCAGTAGGTCGAGATAGTGTTGGATCAGTCGCTTCTCATACTCGGTGTGTTTGCCGACTTGCATCTCCTCTTTGGTGAACGAGGCCTCGGGGTCTGCGATGTCGTGCAGATACATACAGTCGGGCTGTTTCGGACAGTTCTGACTCCGCAGCCAATGTGTGCAGTATTTGGTGGTTCCCAACGACGCCCTCAGCGTTTGTGTCTGATTGTTGCCGGCGTTCCTCTGGTTCTTCTTCTCCGAGCTTTGGTTCGCTTCGTTCAACGACTTTATGGCCGCCACCGCGTCTTCCGGTCGCGCGTACGTCACGTACGCCGAGGAGGCGTTGATTACCATTTTGACAATCTTTCCGTATTTACTGAACTCTTTCCTGAAATGTTTGAAAAGCGAAAAAAGACAAAGTTGATTAATTTTTGAGGAAAACTAATGATAAAACACTAGATTCCCTCAATAAACTAAAATCCACATAAAAAACACTATTTTATTCATAAATTTAAATAATTTATCGAAATATTAAATAATCAGTTGAATAATCCGCTGGAAATTTCGTAAAGAATTAGCATAAATCGGTTCACGACTATCAGTGGAAAAGATCGTGGAATACGTGACACAAAAAGGCAGACAAAAAGATAATTCAGACACAGAAAAAATAACCTGATTTTCCGATCCTAAGGTCAGTGCATAAAAAAGCGTTAATAATTTTATTAAAACGATTAGCAGTTAATTGAAGTTTTAAATAAATAAGCGTTAAATCGATTTCAATGACTAATCGATTGGGCGCCAAACAAATGCTAATCCCTCCAATGCATTCATCTTGCTAACTTCTTGCCCAATCAAACAGTTTAATCAGTGGCGAACATCTCTCGCACTACTGATAAGAATACGCAAACAATTTGGAACTTTTGAATTACAAATCAAATGCTGTGAAGTGAACCAAAAGCCAGTTTTGTGTGTAATATAGGGGCGATTGTGAGTGGCGTTAGTCTCAGACCAGGAGCACAACCGCCCGGAGAGAGTAATTTCAAAATAATTATAAGCTTGCGATTGAAGGTCAAAATCAAACCGTTTACTACTTTTATACTAATAAAAAATAATAAAAATTTTAAAATAATTATCAAAAAATAAAACTATTTATCAAATGATTTCATTCGACAAATATTGAGAAAATTGGTGCTAAAAGTGCTGAACGAGAAATGCAAACCAAACGTCAATCCCATTCAATCAAACTTTTGAAACCAAACCATAAGTAAAACAAATGTTTTTTCATTCAAAACAGTCTGAAAGCAATTACTCACACAAATTGAAAACACTATAAAACACATTAAATGGTTTCGAAACAAACAATAAAAGCAAAACAAACACAACAGAAATGAGTGCACACACGGAGGCCACAGATGAGGCCAGGGATGGCCGTCAGGTTAGGGAAGGGAAGGGCTGTGATCTGTCACTGACCTGAGGTCGTCCTGTGAGAGACGTTGCGGTAATCCGATCACAAAAAGCAGATTCTTCTGAACGACACGAACCGACGACAAGTTTTGTGATTTGGCGGCTGTTTTGCAATGAAAAAATCAGACGATTAGCTATGCGTTGAAAAGCGATGGCAAACGGATAATGGGTTACCGTCTTTGAACTTTTGCTTCTCTTTTTGCTTCTTCTTTCGCTTTTTCAGCTCTTCTACGGCTTCGATACTAATCTGTGAGAACTGTATGGGAGAGTCCGGATATGCCTAACGGTTGGAAACAATTAAATCAATTAAATTTCAACCAAAAAAGTAATCGACAATAAGAAAAGCAATTTATTAGCCAATCATTTGAAGCGAGAAAACCAGAAATTCGTGCGAAATTAGTGATTGAAATGTGCGAAAACCTCATTAATACTGTGTGTTATCTGATATTACCAAGAACTAGTGGCACAAGAATTGCCAATATTTTATGTTCTACTGAGCGAATAATTTTGTGAAAGACGTGTCATTCACAGCACTCGTCGATTGCCGACACAACCAAAGCCTAGCATTTAGTGAACATTATTGAGCAAAAAGTCAATCACTTATCCGAACAACAATTTTAATATTAATTCGCCATTTGATTGACAACTGGCCTCTTAATGATGGGCTTAGACTAGTGGCTAATGGGCTAGACTTGGAGTGGCATTCGAGTGGATAGTGCAAGAGTACGCCACATGGATGGTTGAGCTTGGTGAGTTTGCCATATTATGCTAATTTGAAGCTAATAAAAATTGAGTTCAGCTATAGATTAGCAAACCATTTGAGAGCTCAACCAATATGTTACGTCACTCGTTGCCATATAACATGTCTGTGAGAGACAATCCAAGACAAGACACAAATTCGACAAAATTGTCACTCAATTGGCAGTAATTATGAAAAGCAATAACTGTCGTAACGATCGTCTCAATTAACTTTCTCTCACATTAGTTTTCGAAATTACATTTTTTGTGTCGTGGTCTCAATCATAAATATTTTCTACGAGTCTGACATTTGAATAGCTGTCAAATTGCTCGAACCGATCAATACCGCGGCATATAATAAAGTGATCAAGGTGCACTATCACTCAAGGCTCGGTTTGACGTTTATATAACAAAACAATTTGCAAAATGCAAACAAAACTATGTAATAATTGGCTCAATCGATGGCAATAGACTGCCGTTCAGTACACGTGAGCGGCAATCGATTTATTGACCGCTCGGCGGCTTACCTGACGGCAGGCCGGACAGAGCCCGTTGTCGTCGTTCTTGAGTCGGTTCCAGCAGAACCGGCAGACCTGATACCCGCAACTGCACGGAAAGAATCCCAAGTCGTCGAAGTCGAGCGCTTCCATACATAGCGGACACTAAGACAATACGTAGGTTAGCGTAAAGTGGCTGAGAAGGGACGCCAATAGGTATTACATCAACGCATTTGTCGACGTCTTGAGATGTTTGAAGGGATAGAATCGGTTCTAAACTCATATTCTCTTTCATTGATATATCGAAAGATCCGACAAAACGACAACAAAACAGAAAAACACGTTTTGTTTGGCGACTGAGCGGTCGTTAAATGCGGTCTAAGGCTGACGATTGACACTAATCTTGTCTTCGCTTGGGATCGGCTCTGCGTCCTCTTCGGTCACCTCTTCTAATGGCCGACAAAAATCTGCGGAAACGGACACAAAACGGAGACAATTAGTCGAATGACATTTCAAGTGACACAAAGTGGGCGAAAATAAAACCCATTTTTACATTAGTTTCATTAAAACTATTGAAAATCTTTGGTTAACTTGGGGTCAATATTGGAGTCAATAATCAATAATTGCGTTAATCAAAGCGCAAACCAGTGAACAGGTATTGAATGGTATTGAGTGAGTTGTAGGCAATCACTGCACTCGAGGCCACTCTTCTCAGACCGAACTCATTACCGAAAGGTCCGAATCGGGTGTGAAGTGTGCGAACAGTGGAGTCGATCACTGAGTGAACGGCAGAACTGTTTCGATCCAAACGATAGCCGAGTAATTGATTGGATCAATGAATTTGAAGACGTATTGGGAATACTGTTTGTCAGCTGTTTATTGACGAATAGACTACAAAATGGCGGCCAATGTTGTCAACAGTGCGTCACAACGCAACTCAACTCAACACTGAGTGCTGAGCTCAGTCTCAGTGAGCGCTCTCAGTGCTGTCAGTACAGTCAGAGCCCGATTCAGACCCAACCCCACCGCCAAACTGCCTCTACCTCTACAGTCCAGTCCAGTGGTGTGTCGGTCAGCGCCCACGCCTGGCCTCAATCGGCAGTCTGTCGATTGTGTCTTGCCATCTAATTGGCACCAATTGATCTAGCTCACTGCTCACTGCTCACTGCTCACTGCTCACTTGGTGGCTCCCTAATGCAAGTTTGGAGCCACTTGTTGTATCTAGGTGACCGGTCCAGTACAGCCTTGTGTGGTATGAGTGGACACTCTTTGGTCCCAATAAGGTTGTGTGCGCTGCCAGGAGTGGTCAGTGGCACAGAACAGGTGTCGGTGGCAGACAATGGGCAGACCAGTGTCTGGGCTGTGGTGTGCACTGCACTGCAGTCAATGTGCGCTAACTCTCTGTCTGTGTTAACCGCTTTTATTATTCTGTCGGTCTGTCAATGGCTTTGCGTACGTCTGACAGCGAGAACTTCTGAGAACGAGTGAAGTCAATGAATGACTTAGCCTTCGACTCACTTCTAGCTATCAATTGCAGACTTCTGTGATAAACACTTTTGATGGTTGATCTCGTTTGAGTGACACAAAGCTGGGTAGGACAGCACAGGCTGACCAAGATGCGAGTTGCCCTTGCTCCTCTGTAGCTACGGCACATAATGCAGTGAGCACCAGTTGCAATGAGCTAGGTCAGTTGACTCACTGCATCAGTTAGTTAGCGACCATTGATAACCATTGGCATAGTTTTATTGCATTTTGTCAATGAGTGCAACACTTATTGAATTTTAAACATTTAATTAGAAAAACATTAACTTTAAGACAAATTGATCAAAAACATTGACCCCAGAAGCGAATGGTTTGGACGATCGCCGGAATGCCTCTCAGATGAAGTTGAGAGAAGTTTTTCCGAGACCTAAGCCGTAGTTCATTCCGTATGCGTTGACTGGCATTGCGTACGAGTTGATGAGTCCGCGGCCGTAGTTGGGAACGGCATAGTTGTTGACACCATATGAGCCCCAGTTATTGCCGTAGACGACCGGTGGGGTCAGATAGGAGTTGGGACCGATAGCACCGATGCCGATGCCGTAAGCGGTGGCCACCAGAGCGGCAAAAGCGAGACACAACTGACGGGCAAACCAAGCGTTAGAACAGAATTTCAAAGTTTTGTTCAATACTTACCAAAAATTTCATTTTCAGTGTTGAGTGATTTGAATGTTTGTTCAAAACTTAATGTTTCTGTTCATTGGAATCCACTTTTTATAGTCAAGTGGAGTCGGGGCCGACCCCTGGCCTCGAGTGGCCGTCCGAGCGGCTGACCCTGACTTGTGTCGAGACTATTGCTATTATCATTATGTGATGTCTTCCTCCGCAAAGACGTCACACACTCTGCGATCACGTTTTGTCTTCACGTTATTCTCATATCAATTATCAATCAGTCTTTAGGTCTTTTAGTCTTTCGAAATTAGACCAAAAATAAATTCTTGGAAAGCATTGCATTGATTACTACAAGATTGGAGTTTAGTTGATAAGGCCATAAATAACCAAGATATTATCGCTGCTCGCATTGTTCTGTAGTTTGATGTAAACAATTTGGTCTGAAAGTATTTTAATCGCCTTTTAGATCACTTTAGAAGAATTTATCTGGATTAATTATAATTATTAATTAAAATTTGGTTAATTGCTTCAAATAATTATAAAAATAAAAATAATTATAAAAAATAAATATTATTTTTATTTGTGAATAAAATTAATAACCAATTCCTTATCGGCATTAAGTGACGACTATATTATTAGAAATACATAATTATAAGCTCTGCTAATAATTGACGAGTAGAGTAGAATAGTAGAGAAGAGACTTGTCTTTTGGCAGATCTGTTGCAACAAAAGTTATTTTCAAGTGATTTATTGAAAGCGTTTCCTTTTCTTTGTTCTAATTATAGACCCATTTTCTGTTGGATAGGTCCGACAGCGAGAGTAATCAAATGTGGCCTCCGATTAGGTAATTGGGGACCAGTTCTGACAGGTTGTGAGTGGCGAAGAGCCATCGATCGCGAGGTCATGTCGTCGGCTCTTCTCATCCATACCTTCACACAAAACGTATAAAAAGCGATTGCAATCCGATGTCAAACAATTCAGTTTTGAACCATAAGTTTGAAGCGATTCCAAACTCAAAATGAAATATCTGGTCAGTTGTGACAATATCTGGCATTTTGTCAAAACTCATAATCCATGCAATTCTTCGCTCGTTTCAGTTGTTCCTCGTCTTTGTCGGAGTGTTGGCCACCGCTTACGGCACACTCATCACCGCTCCGGTCGCTCCCAATTGGGGACTCGGTCTGAATCGGATGGTTGGACTAAACAATTATCTGATGCCTAACATTATGTCGCGACCTCTCATCAACTCCTATGCCGTTCCGTACTCTTCGTATGGCATGAACTACGGTTTGGCTGGTCTTCGGCGCACAACTCTCGACTTCATCTGACGGAGAGGTCGTTGACTGAACCGATCGCTCGAATTCGACAATGATTTGCAAACAACACTTCCTTTTCATTGTATTTCTAGTGATTGTTAAATATTTATTCATTTCACAACTGATTTAATAAATATTTATCAAGATCACCTCATTTTGCACAGTATTTGCATTCAAGGCTGGCATTCAGTTCATTCGGTTATTCTAAATATTCGTTTCGCCGATTGTTCTCATGTATCGCCGCTATCCTATGAACTAGATTGGCATCAATTGCCAAGTTTAGTTTCTAAATAGGAATTCAAATATACCGGGAAGTTGATATATCACCTTTCAGAGTTACTTTCCTCTTGAAAACAAGTTGCTAGTTCCTTTGTTCAGAGAATTTAGTCGCGGTTTAAAAGAAATTGGGTTTTATTTGCCAACACTTTAAAACATTAAAATTCAATTAACGTGTTATTGATTATAAAAACACAGAATTCAGAACATTTACGCTTTAAAAGGTAATTAACTAACTAACAGATGATTAGAATATGCAGTGCAAGATGAGATCATCACAGATTGATTGCAACTACGAATTCCAGGCACACTTATGTCCATCGAAGTTGTGGTATTCGCACAAAAACTGTGAGTCCTTTAGATTTTTGGTCATCTCATAGGACAGCGACTCAATGACCACATCTTTGTCGCAATAGATCTCGATTTGTGCCACAGGTTTGGCGTCGAAGTAGTATTCGTTGTATTCGAGCGCAGGAATGATAAACCAGCGAAGTTTTGTCTTCCGGCCATCGCATCCAATGAGCACTATCCTGAAGAAGTAGGCCAACTTGCTGTAGCGGTAGCTCGACCACCAGTCCGGGCGCGGGCACATCGTCAGCATGATATGGTTGATGCGGGTGGGCATGGCCAGGGTGACCGTCGTCTTGTAGATCGAGTCCAGCTCGTTGTGGGTCACACTCAGGTCTTCTATCAAGCGAGCCGACAGACATCGGGAGAGGAATGCCTTTCCGCGGACTATCTCACGGGTAGTGAACTTCCGTTCTATTTCGTGACACACCCTCGAAGCCGAATGAATATTTCGGGGGTAGTTCTTGAGGTAAGTGAGCGCCAGAGAGCCGTTCCGTCCCTTCCAAATATCGCTTCCAAAGACCTCAAAGAACTCAGAACTATTGAATTCTTGTAATCGAATCGCTCGAAGCAATGGCTTTGTCTCATCGAAACCATTCTTTTGGATCTGTTTCTTAATAAAGTTAAATATTTTCATTTCTTCGACACCAAAAGTTTGCCTTTCGATGATCTGTCGGATCAGATCCGAAGAATATTTGCATTTCTTCTCCAAATAGACCAGAAATTCAGAGGAATGTTCGTCGAAATACTGATAACATTTGTTGGTCAGACATTGGAAATGGTACCGATTGGCCAATTGGTAGGTCTCCAGAAGAAGGGAGAAGTTGTGGTGCGCTTTGTCTTTATACTCGGGATCATCCGGTTCTGCATCGAAAAGGCCGAGTCTGGCGACGAACTGCTGCGTCACCTGTTCCTCGATATCACAGCTGAAGAAGAATCGGTTGATAATCACCAGCATTGAGATCAACTGTTCCAACGACTTGAGACTCCACGAGTCGGTGCTGACGGGACAGCCGTACAAGAGTTTCATAACGAAGACGAATGACTGGATATCGCAGTCGAGGATAACAATATTGCTTCGGTTCTCCCAGAGGTCGGTGTGTCTGAACATGGCCTCGAAGTAGCGGCTCTGGAGAGCGAGCACATCCTTGTTGGCTGGCGGGCGAGATAACAGACAGTTAGTGGTCACTCGGAGGCCAGAATCTGGCCAAACCTGGAATCTTTGTGTTTTGGATGACAATTGTGAAATCAGTTTTTGACGAATTCATATATAAATTACAAAAGTTATCCATTTTTCGGATCAATTGAATGACAATTAAAAGGATATCGCGTTTTGAATGGGATGTGAGGTCTGAGGAAGTGATGGCATCCGATCTCCAGATCACTCGATCGATGGCCGCAAAGAGTTGTTTAGCATTGAGTGATCACAGCAAAGGTCAGACGTCACAGACGAGTGTCTGTGCGAGCACCTTGCTCAT
>JAQGBE010000650.1:0-15930 GCA_034698225.1 Scheloribates latipes | reverse complement strand
CCCTAGAGCCACAAAAATCCTTAACATTGTTTCCTATGGGCAAGGCAAAATTTACCCCCCCCCCTAGCGGTCAAGTCATTCGGCATGCCTGACGTTTGTCTTCGTTTGACTAACGTCTCATTACACAAATTAAATTCCCTTAGAGAATAAAATTAACATCACTGATAGGAAATAAGAAACTAATGAATTGTTTTGCATGAAATGCTTCCGATTCAGTCACTTTAGGCGTCGATTCAGTCACTGGAGGCGTCGATTCCGGTTTATTGATTGCAAGAGAATCGCCACTCAATCGATGCAATGCATCGTAAATAATCATTTCGATTGATTCGGGTGTTTGTACCGAAGAATCGACAGTTTTTGTTGACTGAGAATCAAAGTTACAATTTTGTGATCGTTTGATACCAGAAGTTTCGTAATGATTGAGCAGAACGTCAATCGTTGATCGGAACCACTTCTCAATTCTCTCCCGAGTGTTGAAGTAGTGAACCGTCTTATCTACTGTTTGGTCTGACCATAGTTTGATCAAGCTAAGTTGGAGTCAAATTATAAGCCTGCATGATTCGAGTGATCAACTGACCAAAGTAATTGGCCAATAGATCCTCTCTGCAAGTGATGAATGGCATTGACCAGACTATCCCGGATCGCCTTTGTGTCGACCAATTGTTGGTTCAATTCCATTGATTGCATGATAAGAATGTCGAACTGATTGGGCCCCTCGTCGGGCACACCTCCTAACAGATGACAAATCTCTTTCATGTGATAGTCCTCTCGTCCCGCGTTCAACAGTTCGATGCCTTTGACAAGAATCGAATTCGAAGAATATTTCTGCCTAAAGTGGTCTTCAATTTCTTTCAAACGGTCTTTCAATTTACTAATCAAAAGATAATTTTTAATAATTGAATAATTACCCGAAGAGACATATAATAAGTGAATTTCTAAAACTCTTTATTTTATTATAATAATTACAATAGAGTTGAGTTTCATATTTATTTAAGGAAACATTCAACGTCTGTATTGAGTCAATCAATATTCGCCAGTCATGTCACTAATTATATGCCAATTATTCGAGTTTTGTTAGCAATCGACTAATAATACTCGCATTCGGTCGCTTTGATGGCAACTGTAGTCAAATAATGTAGTTTTGCCCCCACTTTCCACAACTCGGCCAACATTTTGTCGATCCTCTGCTCATCATTTGATTGACCCAATGCTTTGTGATTGACACCTAAATTAACTAAGATTAGGTGACTGTGTTAGGCTACATTTAAAATTTGCTTACTTATCACCAAAATAAGAGACCATATTGAAGGCATCAGCATGGTGAATGATTGACACAATATTGCAAACATGTCGATTTAATTAATTACATGACTCATAAAGTATCAAGTGACATTTTTGATTTTCTAATCATCGATTCAATTATTTAAATATTTATTTTGAACAAAAACTAAATATCTGAAGTATTCTGATAAGGTACTGAACATAACCAAGCTTGGTTTGGGCTCAATTAATAACGAAGTTAATAACATAATACTTGTTTTACAAGAGACGACACAACGATCTGGATATTTAACGCCAGTTCTCAAACTGATCCAAAAGACGTCTCGTATTTCCTGTTCTGATTCGCCTCAAAGTCTTGTATTTGTCTCTGATTTCCCACAACCGTTGTTTGTCTCCGGCCTTCAACTTCGCCAACGGGTCCTTCGATTCCTCCAATTCCTTGAGAAGCTCGGTCTCCCGTTTGGTCCAGAGCTTCATTTTGGAGCCGAACTCTCTGAACATTCCACTCTTAAAGAACTCGTCCTCAAACATGGCATTGTCCTCGTCTTTGTCATCGTTGGGGTTATTATTGATATCTTGGTTGGGGTCGGTCTCGATCTCGGCCTCTGCTTCGGCTTCGACAGCGCTCTCGAAGATGTGATCCTTTGAGTCGTTGTTATCATTATTTGTATAAAAACTTTCGCCGTTTATTGCCTTTTGTGGCGATTCGTTGGCAATAAAGTTATTATGATTTTCATCGGGTTTATCAACATTAGCGACAAAAGTACCGAAGGTATAGTTGGTCTCGTTTTGAGTGGAACTTTCCATTTAATTGCTATAAAATACTAAAATATTAATTGGTTTACAATAAAAGTTTATAACTCAACGAACGACTCGATTGTCTGAGAGTCGGGTTAAGTCTGGTTTTTCACGACAATCGGCGAAACGCCTAACACTTGAGATATATCTGAATATTTGGCGATTAAATGGAGTTTTAAATGCATTTAGAAATAGTAATTGAGAGCAAGAGCTGAGAACATGGTCTCCTGAGTTGGCTTGCTCAATTGGCTGATAAGATTCTAGCTAGATTTCATAAGTAGTTTGTTTGCGACTTCTACGACAATTATCAGCTCTATTTCTGCTAAGATCATCAAGAATATTTCATTTTAATTTTAATTATTTCTCTTCTAGCAATTAAGACCGCAATTATTATTATTATTATGGTGAAATTACCATAATAAATTGATATCGAAATGACGAGACGGTCGACATTGTTCTAGATCTTTATTGGAATATTATTATAATGACTCATTAAATACTAAAAAACTTGATAAGACGTGGAAAGCGATTAACGCCAACACAAAAGTCGGCGATTATATTGAAATACCAATAATCAGAATCAATAATCCTCTGATAACTCAATACTCGAATCGATTTTGAAGTATACTTACGGTGAAGTCAAACGCTTTTTGTGTTCAGTGAAAACTCAAAATTCAGGTGCATTTAGACGAGAGTTAGCTCACACTTACGCATAACTCGTATCCGATAAAAGTTTTATTAATTGAGTGCAATTCGGAACAAAAGATAAGGTGTCGAGCAATAAATGTTTGACACGAAACCATCCAAAGAACTAATATTACTCTGAACTGCAAAAATTCAAGACAAATGTCACTTCGGATCAGTCGGACGCTCACAATGGCATTAAAACTGATGGCACAACTGGCGCACTATCGCAAATGTAGCTTGCTCAAATCAATCAACAGTCAGACTGCAATACTATCAACTATTAATATCTAGAAATTATAATATCTAGAATATCTATTATATCTAGAAATTGAAGAACAAACGAGTGACGACTCGTACACCGTTAGGTCGACTACGAGACAGGAAATTTTGAAGTGCTGTCGACATATCTAATCTCAGGTAATATGCAAATCGACAGCCAATGGACATCAGATCTGTCAGAGGAAAGCAAAAATGTATAATTTCCGCAAATAATCTTTGAAAAACAAAATGACTGATAATTATAACTGATTATCAGTCAATTAATTGGCGACATTGAGCTCAAGACTAATTAGAAAATTATGCAAATTATTTCATTTGTTATTTTCAAAGCCTGTCGTTCGACAAATCAATTGAAATCCAATCAATCGTTTATTTTGCAATTCTTTTATTTTTTCAATAATTCAATGCCAAACATGACTTTCGATACAATTTTAACTAAAATTTTAATTATAATCACAACGTATTGAATAAAATCATTTCCTGAAAGACATTTATAATTGCTTAAAATGGAGGAAAGTATGAGAGAAACGGATTAAAGAGATTTAAAAATAATTACCTGCTCATTTGTTAATTATAACAGCGATAGATAGTTAAGAAATCATAGAAACAGACAAAAAGCACGAAATTCTGGTCCAATGCTATCTATTGATACTTATCTGAGATATTAAATACCAATTTAAATTAAAATTCAATGAAAGTCTAGAACCAATGACCAAGATCATCATCATCATCATCATCATCACCAAGTCGTGGTTCATTTGTTGAACTGGAACTTTTCCATCAGACTTCTTGTGTTTCCTTTCCTGATCTGACGCAATGTCTTAAACTTGTCTTTACTATTGACCGGTTCGTCCAGCGATGGCTCAGTACTACTGCTGGTAGTCTTTCCTGAGGACCACATCTTCAGCGTAGTCTTGAAGCCAATGATCTCTTTCAGTTGGTCCTCCTCTTCCTCCTCGTCGTGGTTCTGATTCTCATCCAGTTTGTTGCCATTCTGTTTGATCACTTCCACCTCTTTGACCTTTTCACTGACCACTTCTGGCTTATGCTCGATATGATTCTCAGCAAACGACGAGTGAGTAGTGACTGAATTATCTTCAAATGATTGAAGTCTTACTTCATTTTCATTGTGTTGTTCTTGAGTTTCACGAATCGAATAATCACTTTTGAGATCAACCTCTCCGACCGATTCATTGTTTTCCGTAACACTCTCATCGACGGCAGAAAATGTTGAGACAACTGATGTCGTCTCTGTCTCTTCAGTTCTTTCTTGTTCTTCAATAGCCTTCTCGTCCTTGAAATCAGTTGATTCTTCTTTGGCAACCTCTTCGGGTTGCACTGACTTGTCTTCTGCATTATCATCATTTTTCGACACTTCCAAAGTTAGTTGACTATCAACTATGCGACTCAATCTTTCGATCACATTCTTCTCCTCCATTTTCATAAACGATTCCGAAGTGTGTTCACTCTCTGGTACGGGTTCTACGGGTTCGTTGGACACCGTTTCAGACGCGAGACTCACTTCAGGTTCGGGCGTTTGTTCTTCGGGTTCAGACACAGACTTGTGTTGGTCATCATTCTCGAGGCTATCCGTCGGCGCACTTTCTTCGGTCAATAAATTCCTTTTTAGAGCAATTGGTTCTTGAGTTTCGGTACTTTCATGACTGTCGTGGTTGACCTCGGCCTGAGTGACGTGAACCTCGCGGTCATTCGACTCGTGGCTGATGTCTCCGTTCACTGAATGGCTTTCCATAATATTCTCTTCGAGTTCTGAAACGAAATACTTAGTGTAGTAATGAGTTATGAGAGCGATGGCTAACAAAAACATCAAACCATCGAAACTATTGCTATAAATCAGTACACGATTTGAAATCTGAAAGTTGTGTCACAGACGAGAAACAATTGATTAGAAGACAAGTAAAGAAATGTTAGGCGAAGTGAAAATCACTTATCATTCGTGTAATCATTTGTTTTCTCTTACCTGTCGATAGCGATTCACTCGAATAACTGGCAATAAAACCGCAAATTATTCTCTAATAAACTAATTTTGTTTCACTCGTTAACTATAAAACACATATAAAACTTGTCGACACTTAACAATCGAATTGACTTCGAGTTTGTCTATAAGTCTGAATTGACTTTTAACTCATTTTGCATTAAAAATTTGTCCGAAAATTCCGAACAAATGACAAAACAGTCGTTTATCACAAGAGTTGAGATAAGTTTTTGAAGAAATAATTTTTTTCATTAAAAGAAAATTTGCGTGAATTCGAGTCAGCGCTGAGAAGGTGTACGTCGACTGCGATTATAATGAATTATTGTCTGATAATGTATTAAATTCAAGGATTCAGTGATAAATTAGTGTAAACGAGTCAATAAAAGTTTGTCAACCATTTAGTTGTGTCTGAATCGTACAGAAACTGCAGTAATCGAGTGAACAATATATTGCTGTTTAATCAGCGAATACTTAGCAATAGTTCACTAATTAAGTAATAAATCCTCGAATTCATTACTGAATGGAAACACCGATTGAACTGAATTTCTCTAAAAACCATTTCCAATCGTTATTAAACACTTTTCAAAAGTAAACACAGTTTTGAACAAAACTTTAAAGTCATGTTATGAGTCGATAACTTTGCGATTCGAGTCTCTGAGCCGAGGAACAGACGTTTGGCACTCGAGTGTCGAGAAATAATTGGATTAGCAATGAGTCACTGCATTCACTCCAATGCCAGTCCCACTTAACCGGGATTATCGGCCGATCGGCATCATTACAGACCATTTATTGATTGCTAGATTAATTAGCAGACAATGCACAGCCTTTTAGGGCACTGGCACTCGTCGCTCAACACTCGTGTGACCACTCTTTGGCATATAATTTAGTCATTCACTCAGAATCATTGGATTCTTGGCACAACTGCCTCACATGCGAATACCCTGCGTGTATTGCGCAACCATAGGGTAGTGCGGTTGTGCTCGATTGGCTCAATCGATGCTAACCTTGAATTCATTAGCGCGACTGACGACCAAATCAAGTGCCGAATCTAAATATCAATCATTAAATCAATTTAATCGTCGAAATCAGAATCATTAACACAATTATTCAAAATTGAAAATATTTTTGTCGCTATAGAAAACTTTAGAGTCAAAACATTTCAGTTAAATGTTCCCCTTTTCTGATGCCATAGTGAACGGTCAGTGGATTGTCTTCGCTGTTGACATAAGCCCAGGACATCATTCTGGTTGAGAAGCCGACCCCAGTCTGGCCAGTGTTGGACACAGCGATGGCACCGCCGTAACCATCGACTCGCGCGACCATCATATCGAGTGATGAGTCAACAGATTCTTGAATTGTCTGCTTTTTAGTGCTATATTCGAACATTACGTGTCGGGCCAGACATGTCCTCATTATTGCCTCGCCGTGTCCTGAATATTCAACAGATGAACAACTCTTTCGATGAACAAGAAAACAATGACTGACCTGTTGTGGAGACAGCGCCACAAGTGTTGTCAGCATAACCTCCGGCGCCAATGATAGGGCTGTCGCCGACCCGACCCACTCTTTGAGCGGTAAGACCTCCGGTAGAGGTGGCGACAGCACAGTTGCCCTCATTATCGATGGCAACGGCGCCCACTGTGTCGTGCTCTGGACTGTCCTGGCATTTGTTCGTAGGCTTTTCAGAAGTTACCGTTTGGTGAAAAGTCTTGTAATCATTGAGTCGTTTCGTTGCCAACTCACTGATCAAACATTTATTGTCAATCAATTCAAAGCCTAATTCCTGAGCCAACTGTTCGGCACCGGTGCCGACCATAAGACAGTGTTCGGTGCGTTCCATCACAGCTCTGGCCAGAGATATAGGATGTCTCAGTCTACCGACGGCGGCCACGGCACCCGAGGCCAAATTGCGGCCGTCCATTATTATAGCGTCGTCCTCGACAGTGCCATCAATGGTGAGCGAAGAGCCAAAGCCTGTCATTTGTCAAATGATTGATAATTAGTCCAATTATCTTAAATTTATTGATACAATACCGCAATTCATAATCTGGTTGTCCTCCATACACCTGACCGCGGCCTCGACCGCGTCCAGAGCTGACTGACCGTTGGCCAAAGCGGTGAAACCCTGTCTGACGGCCTGTTTCACGCCATTCAGTTTCATACCGATATACTGGTCTTCTATAGCGCCGGCCCCGCCGTGGACCACAATAACCACCATTTTGATGCTGATGACAGTTAGCAAGGTAATCACTCAATTGTGGAGATGATCTCTGATCTGCGTTTCAGCGTCGAACAACTTTCTGGCGAAGCGGTCGCGCTTCCTCTTCAGGTACTTCAATCGGTAAGTCTTGAGCTGATAGCCGAAAGCAGATCCGACGCCGAAAGACAGCAAAAGTAAAAGTGAAAGCGACCGCAAAGAGAGTTGCATTGGACTAATGGTTTGCAGCGATCACTACGATTGGCGCCAATTATTGATTTGATTATTTAGTTCCTGATATCGGTTCTGATAATTGGCAATCGCTTCCAAAGACAAAGACGTCTTTCGGTCAATGTTTACACTTTTGGAACACATGTCGTAAACAAAATTTATTTTTGTTGCTATGCATCGAAAATTATGAATCTTTTTCAAATAAAACCAATGCAGTGTTGGGTACAAAAGAACCGAATGTCAGTTCAGGAAGTTTTGATCTAATATTCTGAATATTCTTGATCCAAAAATATTCTTTATCTAGCTCATCTTAGTAGTGCAACACTTTCTTTGATAACTAAATATATTAAATTTGACATAATTTTATTATTTCCTCTTTCCAGGTCACAAGTTTGCCACACAAACACGTGATAAACTTGATAAACACTAAACATTGAAATTGATTTACGAAAGGATTTATGAATCGATTTATTATTTGATTACATTTGATATGAGTTCTGAGTATATATTGAAAAATAAATGCGAATTAATTTAATAGTAATTTCTATAAATATCATTTATGTGAACAATAATTACAATAAAAATAATTAAATGCATAAAATAATTAAGACTTAAGACTTGCAGAGTTCGTCAGATTCGTGAGGAGTGATGAGGTCATTGATGGCTCTGATGACCACGAAGACAAACATCATCGCTCCCATTAAGATAATCAGAAGACCCCAAAGCAATAGACATAACATAAGACCTCTGTTTCGCGTAAATGAGTTCTCGAGTCGTCGTCGGGCCAGAGATACCATACAAAGACCCGGGAATATGAATGAGTTGCAGACACCGATCGCCCCCAAGAACTGGATGGAAATGGTTATATTGGGAGTGATGATGGCCAAGACGAGTGCCACCGCATTCCAAACGCTAGTTATGCCTATTCTGTAGACAAGCTCTCTGGTGGTGGTCTCACCGCCGATCACATTCTGGTTTGGAACCAGAAGGCGATAGATAGTGTCGCGACCGCAAAGAACTATCTGAGGATAAGTAGTGACCATTTTGATGACCAGTGCCAGTATTCCGATCACAACTATCGGGTCAAACGCGTCGTACATTTGCATTATATCGGCCGAAACTGTCGAACCGAAGGTCAGGTAACCAGTTGTACCGCTGATGCAATAGAGAACCAGAAGTATGGACAATGCCATCGCTGTCGACTTCGAGAAGTTGCTGAGTGTCCTCTCTCTGAGGCAGGTATAGACGGGAACCACGAGTTCGTGCGTCTGATAGGCCAGACATACGACGGGGACGGCCGCCAACACCGTGAATATGCTTTCGGGTGCCGGCGTTTTGACCGGTTCTTTCCGTTCCAATACAAAGTATTCGTAAACGTTTAAGAAGATTATGTAAAACATGGCAACGATCCCTATTGATGACAATAAAATGATGAGCATGGTTATTACGGAATTTGAAATTATCTAAAAATTGTGTAGATATTACCTAAAATGTTGAAGTGTTTGAGAAATTCCAGATTCTGGAAGTAACACATCGGCCATATGAGTCCGATCGCCACCACAAGAATAGTGAACTGTCGGCTCAGATAGAAGTAGTCGCAGAAGTGGTCGCCGTAAAAGGTGGCGAAAATTCGGTCAAATTGGTCGCCGATTATCACCAAAAATGTTACACAAATTCCGAAACAAGAGATGAGTATAGAGAGTGCGGCCATGTCTTTGACTCTTTTGCCGCACATGGAGTACAACACTTCGTGGTAGGAATTGTCGCCCTTAATGTTGGAGCAGTAGACCAAAGTGAGCATGGTCGACGCCAATACCACGAGCACGATCAGTTGCACGACAGAGGCTAAACCGATTCCTCCCAATCGGTCGTAAGCGACGGGGAAGTTGAGAATTCCAGCGCCTAAGGCGGCACTGACCAAGAGGAAGCCGCCGACCACCCAATTGGCGCCGCCGTGCAACTGCTCCAGGTAAGAGCCGCGACGGGCCGGCGCTCCGGTTCGGTTCCTATCTCGGTATTGCTTCAGAAGTGCAGTGCTCTCGGAACCCATATCTCCTGGAGTTCCGCAGTATTCCTCACGAATACTCCTAGCAATTGGATTTAGTTTGTCAGATCAAATCAAATACACAAACTATCTCAATCCTAAGTAAACAGGGAAATTTTCTTACATCAATTTGCCCGTAACTTCCATGGTCTTCAACGATTCGGTGATGGCTTGCTTTGTCTCTCCCAAGACATCCGTCCGTTCGGCGAAGGAGACGGAAAGACCCCTCTTATGGCTGCGAACACTCTCTGTCTTGGGGTCCAAGAGAATGCTCTCATGGCTTCGAGTGAAGTCACTCTTCGGATCCATTATTGCAATGTTTTTTGGCACAATATAATGTAGTTTTTAGAACTAACCTAAACTAGACTCGAATGGAAAGATGTAATGACCGGACGATTACTCTATTTACAAGAGTAAACGTAATGAACATATTTTAACATTTGATCATCAAATCAGTCAACAAAATAGCAATCGATTGGAAGACAAAATTAAAAATCAGTTAACTTTTATAGAAGCGATTGGCGACTGATTCGGATCACCGATCGCAGCATTGATTTAAATCAATGGTTTATTTTTATTACGTTTACCGATCAATAACTCAAACCAGTCCTACAATAGTCTCCATTCATCGCCAGAATATATTGATATCTATTATTCTAATTCTTTCTTATCGTCAGTTATCTCAAGACTTCAGATCTGTTTACTCAGATCCCAGAGAACTCTTACGACTATTGGTAGTCAAAACTAATCTAACAAAACGTCTGTCTCTCTCAGAGCCCTAATATGTTTGCCCTTAGTTTTTCTGATTATCATTTGTCACTTGAATACTGAGCCATAACTTCGAGTATTCTTATCCCAACTAAGAATTCATATCATTTTCAGAGAGTTTCCACTAATAGTAATCAAATAGAACGCAATTTAATATTATTTACAAGTTTTGATTTAACTAATCTACCATTTAATGTGCGAATTTAATTTATTGTCGATCTGTTTTCGACAATATTCCCCATAAAATTCCATAGATTAATGAAACGACATCTTCAATACGAGATTTGAAACAATTATCAATAAAACGAAAGTAACAATTACTCCAATTATTTATCATATCATTCCAAGTAATCGATATTTGAGGCTCTTATTAGTTAATTATAGTTCGTTGTTGGAGCTGTCCGACTATATCCCAGGGCAAAAACAATATTCTAACTGTAGGACAGTTGTAATCGCTGTCCAAACGTTCTCAACTCGACTGTCAGTGATATGGGAACTCAATTCAAATGTTTATATTCAAAGTCCAGAATTGTGCATAAATTCCTTTAACCTTAATTAAAATGGAATATTTTTCAGATTAGGATTTTGTAATTCGAGACGACTGACCCAAAAATAGTTAATAAGATGATTATTCTTTGTTGTGATTCCTGTCAAAAAGTTGGGCAAAACCCAAACCGAGCGTCAGATCCGTCAAACCCGACGACTCCACTGTAAACCACACACTGCCAGACCTCTCAACTGATAGCCGTCGCCAATGATAACCACTTTTTAAATCACATGAAATAAACATTTGATAAGTGTTTGATTCGATTTTGCAATTCAGACATTTTCTAAAATTTATTGAACTTTTGGCAGAAATTTCTAATCTATTTGTGTTCGCATCCGTATGTCTCGGGTCCCTGACCTGTGCCGTACAGGCCGTGGTTAATAGCTCTGAGCATAGGGTAGGTCACTGAACAGCACTTCTTGTTGAAGTCATCCTGAGTAATCTCCCAGATAATAATGCCACCGTAGCCGTTGTCTTTCACCCATTTGCTCTTACTGTCGAAGTGCAACCACAATCACAATTAGCAAGATATCAGTCACTGATCCTAATTACTCATAAGCGGCGTACGGGTCGTCGTATCCGACCCACATGTCGTTGTGGTACGCAATCGGGTCGTGACCGTTGTCAGACTGCTCCTTGGTCCAGCCCTCGTTCTTAACGAGCTGACATACTTCCCGGTAAAAGCCATTGTCACCCTCTCCTCCCGGAGTCTTGCCCTCACCGACAATAGGCGCGCCCACGCCGTGCTTGTTCTTATCGGCCAACTTGAAAGTGTGGCCATAGAAGGGCACTCCCATCAGGACCTTCTCTTTTGGAATACCTTTACCGACGAAGTACTGGACCGAACTGACACACATACTGAACTTGGAGTGGTGGCCAGTCTTGTGGTCCCACACCCCGGCCGCGTCGTAGGTCATGACACTGACATAATCTAGGTTTCTATACAAACAAACAAACGATAAGATTATTTTAGGTCAATGTCGCGCAACTCTCTTACGCTCCCAGTGTTCGGAAGTCATACGCTTTGTCGACCACATCGCCTGCCGATACCACGGCCGCAGATATGCTCAATCTTGGCGTCTCTTTGTCGAACGCTGTCCTCAATTCCTGTACGAACCTACCAAAATTGTCGCGGTCGGACTGCGGGCTTTTACTGCAATCATCCTGCCAACAGACCGGGTACTCCCAGTCCAGGTCGAGACCATCGAACTTGTATTTATGCAAATACTGAATTGTGTTTTTGATGAATTGTTGTCTAAGTGCCGGGTCATTGACCAATCTCGAGAACTTTGCACCTGGTGCTCCGCCACCGCCCAAAGAGATTACGATTTTTATGTCGGGGTTCTTCTTCTTCAAATCATTGAGACGCCTGTAGACGTCGGGTTGCGGTCCGGCACTGTCCCGAACCACGTTATTCTTGTCGTCGATTTCGTGGAAGGCGTGATGGATGTGAGTGCAAAGCGTCGGATCGATGTCCTCAGGAGTGTGTCTGTTGTCGCCGTCTTCGTCGAGCCTCCAGTTCGGCCAATAACAGACCACTTTTGCCTTATTGGCACTGAAGTGAACGCAGATTTGAAGACAGATGAGGACCGAAAATAAGATTGACTTCATTTCAGTAGTTTTGGAATAAATACCTGTCAATGGTCTTTGGCTTAAATACCTGTCAATTGACGGCAAACACCGAGATATAACTTTTATGATAAACACCTGTTGAGCCAAAACATTCATCCAGTTTCGAATACAATATTTGAAATATAATCTTTGTAGACACTGATGTCTGCACACAATATCTTGATAATATTTTTGAAAAATAGCTCGTTAAATTAGTGAGTTTAAAAATTATATAAGCTAATAGGTGTGCCAACGAAGAGTCTAATAGATATTTAAAATATTTTATTATCATTTCATCATGGTCAGTTATGGTAACAAATGGATAGATTGTGAAATTATGCAAATCACCATGCTGAGCTGAGTTGAGGACCTTTATCGGCAGCAATCACACGAATATCGATATGAGATTATCTTTAGATAACAATTATCTGACCTTCACTTGAAATAATTGGATATAAATTACGAAAACGAGTCAATGAGAATCTTATAATGTTTGAGAGCGAAAACATTAATCAATTAATTTAGTGATCATTTTTCCTGTCCCACTTCGGGAAAGCTCTCGATCAGCCCCAAAAACGCCATGATCAACGACTTGGGTCGCTTCTGACTCTTTCTCCTCTTGGGTACCACCAGTTTGCCGCACTTGTCGCTGCTGTCCAGGTATTCGCCGCAACCCAAGAGGTTCACCGAATTGCCGATAATTGAGTCAATGAAGCGATTGGTCGCTTCGATATTCTTCTCAGTGCAAAAGTCAATGTCTTTTTGTGACTCTTCCATACACGACCGAAGACGAGGCACTTCGCTGTGTTTGGAGTGGTTTCAGTCAATTGAAATGTACCCAAGAATATTCCATTTGGAATATAATGAAGATTAGATTAGCATGGAAAACTACAGAATATCAATTTTGGGGCAATAGGTTCAGAGACTCTGAATCAGAGTCTTTTTAGAATATTAGAAACAAAGCTTGCATTCAATTTATAACTCTGGCTAATGATTGGCTCATCCATGACAATGAAGCAAAGTAGCAAGCTCACCAGCACGCCATCGGTATCTTTTGCTTTTCATCTGCGAATTGCATTCCCAATAATTGGTCGATACTTTTGGTGAAACACTTCCCGACCTGAATATGTGAGACGAGAAGATGTCATAAATAAGAAAATTATGCGCCAAACGAATCCAATTGCGATCACTGACCGGATTGTGTGCACTATTGATACATTTTGCCGCTTCGAAGTATTCGGGCAGTAATTTGTTTGTTTTGCGGCACAACTGACGGATCACAGACTTCACTGTGAATACACTGACCGTAAGAACCCTTTTCGGCAATCCTTCCAAACATTTCTTGTTTAAGCCTTCAATGTTTTCGACCAAAGTTTTGCTATCACTGAAAACAAACCATACAATAATATGAATAAGAATGAAAGTAAGCGTTTGTTGGTCGTGTGGCACCTCTATTTGAAATTGAACAAGTTTATCTATTATTAATGTTCCATAATTTTCATCTTATTGATAATTTTGATTCTATAAGATATCAACTTGGTCGTCTCATTAAAGTAATGTTACACTGAATTGGGATATCATTGACAATGAAGTGATTATTTCAAGGAAGTATACGATAACCTAATGAACAAATTGAAGAAGGAGCTTCCTTGAAAGTCTGATATCTGAGGTTCAAAGATCATATAAATAATAGAAAACACCAATACTTGCAATATTTCGGCAATTGGTCGTTATTTTCTGGAAATTTTCGACCAGAATTTCCATAAGTGGTCACTTTGGCCAACAATTCGTCGACTCGTTTGCGTGTATTCCGATCGCACGTCTGCTTCGATGAGGTCTTATCATTGGACTGTGCGTTCACTTCGTCGGAGAGGATCAGTGACAATGAGAGGAGCACTGTGAGAGAAATGAGCTTGGTGGTGGTGCTGGTGGTGATGGTGCTCCTGCTGCTGCTTAACAACACCATTATCATTGATCAGATGAAAGACTTAGTGACAAAAGATTTTCATCTGAAGTCTCTTGTCTTATATATAGCCTTCAGGAGTCATACAAATAATCGAAATCTCATTAAATGGTTAAATGAAATGAAAATTTATATGAAAAATAATAATTTTTTGTACGAATCAGTTACAACACAAACAGTGTGTGCGAAGAGTTCGTGTGAAGTGAAACCTAATCGACACAAAACTTGTGTAATTTCGTTGAATAATCATATTTTCGGTAAAGAATTTTAGCGATTATCCAGAGATAAGGTGTGGAAGGGATAGAAAAATATAAGCCAAGGGTAGAGTTCCGTAATATTTAATGATTGTTTAATGACTCGATTGACTGCTCGACCGACAATCGGCTCATTTTCGCCTTGTACTTTTAAAAATAGCCATCTTGTTCTTTGTCTGGCTTGTTTGCCAGTAATCGAGAAATGATCAATTTGATTTTAATCGACGTTCTCTTGTTATTGTCTCGCATTTCAATGAACTCAATCGAAAGCTAAACTATAATTAAAGGTACCAATGTCTGCAAACAGGAATGTGCAAGGTCGCTTATTTTTGATGATTGGACACTACGTGATTGATCTTGCTGCTTATTTTGACATTTGTCTCCAGATGTGTCGAAATTGTGTTTGAGTGTTGCAAAAGTGAGCTTTTTTGCTGAGAAAATGTGACAAAACTTTGCTTCGAGTGATACAAGTTATGAGTAGATTAAGTTAGATTTAATAAAGTAACTAGTTTAATTTGGTTGGGCTCGTAAATCAATTTGACTAATCTTAATAATACATCATTTCATTCATATTGTCTATCAGTTATAGAGTTCCAATTTGTTTGGCATTTTCTAGTCGTGCTTAGATTTGATGACTTGCTGATTAGATCAGATTGCGATGAGCACATTAAAATAGCATGATAATCACGTGATATGGTACTATTTTATAATTTAGATAGCAACTTGGAAGAATAAAAGAAAACAAATTCATTGTAGTCTTAGAAAATTATAATTGTGTTTCGCCAGAACTCAAATCAGATGAGTCGGACCACTAAGAAAATGCAATGAAATTCAATAAATTTCTATAATTTGAAGAAATATTATCCAAATTGTGTTTACAATGGTTCAGCTAATTCATGCTAATTCATGCTAAAGCAGGTTAATTGCGATAACTTCAAATAAATTATCAAGGAAAATGTTGTCTTGGATGTTGGATCGAGGTGAATAATTGATGATTGGATGCAATAGAGAAATGCAAGACATGTCAAGGACCGGAACCCTGTAAACAACGGCCCATAAACTACTTAATTTTTAATTCATTTGCAATTAAATTTCAAATAATAAACCAAAAAATAAAAACTTGATTCGAAGGGTATTCCAAGGGTTAGTGTTTATCACAATATGTCAGTCAAGTCTGAGTCTCAGACTCTGAGACCTTATGAGAGCACAAAATATCTATAAATAATTAGTTGGATTGGATTAGCGATTCGACTTACCGTCGATTCGGATTAGCC
>JAQGBE010000649.1:0-15941 GCA_034698225.1 Scheloribates latipes | reverse complement strand
TAGACCTTATGGTTGGCCCGAATGATGTCGTAGATATAGCACGCGTTCTCGTGCTTGACGCCGATCAGAGCGGCCAATTCGCGCGGCAGAAACTTCTCCTTGAACTTGTCGCCCACTTTGTCCAGGTCCATCACTTTGACGGCCACCGTCTCCGGCGGGTCCGCCTTCTTGTAGATGGCTTTGTACACCTGGCCGAACGCGCCCTGACTCAGCTTCTTCTGCAGCTCATAGCCCTTCTTCTTGAAGACGGCCGCTGTCTTCGGGTCCAATTCGATGTTCGACTTGTCATCCTTTTTGTCCTTGTCTTCACCCATAGTTCGCTGACTTCTCTTGTGATCGGACACAACTCGAGATAACAACTGTTTGTCGGAGATAATCAGATGAAAGACAATCCGGAGGAATCACTAGAATCGATGGCTTCGGATGTGGTTTTGGATGAGAAGTGAAATGATCTGAAAGTTTTGATTCAATTGTTGGCCAAACAAACAAATCATTGCAAAAGAAAAAATCAAAAACATTTTCAAAATCATAATCGAATCGATACTATCTTTGATATGTAAAAATTCTCGAACATCTGGGTTAGTTTGATAAGTGAGACAAGTTTGCTCGCAGCAAGGTGATTCCAATGATATTCATATTCAAGCAAATCAATTCTGAACACGTTCTCAAATCTTGCTCATGATATTTAAATTAGTGATTCATAGATGTGTAGTACAAGCAATAAATTATAGTCGAGCTAAACTGGTTCTTCAGGTGACCATGGTCAGCAGCGGGCCGTCAGCTGCCATCTTTAGAGGGCCGACCGCACCAACCGGTCCTCTCTTCAACCCTTTGGGAACTTTTTTGTTGCTTAAAGTAGCGGAGAGTTTGAAAAACTTTCTTTTTTTGTTGAGTCGAGTTTGTTAGCAGAGGTGTCGGTATTTGTAGGGCTCAGCCAAAGTGCAAAACCTGTTTGAGCGTTAAGAACAGTTCGCTTTCGGCTATTTTGCCATCAGTTGAATGTGTTTTCTACTTTCACTTCTTGTCTGGCACTGACTCCCTGTCCACTCGATTAGACCTTTGCTTTCACTTAACTTTAGTCTATGTTTAGTGTTTAGAGTATTTTTTTTTAAAGTTTCACTTTCGAAGTGAAGTCGAAGTCGAAGTGCAAATCCGAACCAATCATTAGACAAGTTTTTCAGTTGATTTGTCTCTACTTTAGTGACCCATCGTTACAAACATTTCCAATATTTTTTAATCTCTGATTTCGAGTGAAAGCGATGACCAAATTCGAGCGAAACATCGATTTCTTCAATATTTTAACTCCATTTCTGATTCTATTCTTTGTAATTCTTTGTGTTATTGTCGCGATTAAGTCACGGCTCAAGCGGTACAAGAAATGTATGAATGGTAAGTCGTGGCCAACCGGTCCTCCGAGCGATGGCTACCGAACCAAACTTTTCCATTGCCTCCGACACTAAACTCAGAGAACTTTAAACTTTAAATTGCTTTCAAAAATTGTAATCCAATGTAAAACTGGTTTAGTTTCCACAAAATTCTTCGAAAATGAGTTTATATTTAAATCTTGTAAATTCAAATGAAGTGATCAGTCATTGACTTTCTGCTGATGAGTATCGTTAACAATGTCTTATCGGCGAATCAGGTCCGCCGTCGCCGTTCAGTCTGCCGGTCATCGGACACATGCATCTGTTGGCCAAATATCCGACAAACCCGTGGCTCGGCTTCAATGAGATCCGCGAGAGATATGGCGACGTCGTGTCGCTCAGGTTGGGTCAGGTGAAGGCTGTGCTCGTCTCGTCCGCAGAGGTCATGCGGGAAGTGCTCCTTCTCAAGGGTGACATCTTCTGCGACAGACCTTCCTTCCAGAGATATGCTCTGATCTTTGGTCGCGATAGAGAGAACTGTAAGCGAAGGGTTGGCCTATCAGTGATTGATCGCTAAGAATATCTGTATTGACAGCTCTGGCGCTCTGCGACTGGTCTGAGCTCCAGAAGACTCGGCGAACGATCGCTCAGTCGGGAGTTCTGCCGAAGTACGGGTCGAAGACCTACAGTGAGCTCTCGAAGTGCATCGAATTGGAGGTCCAGATAATGATCAGAGAGTTGTTTGACAGAGGAGACCAAATTGTTCTGAGCAAACAGAATGTGCTCGTTCACTGTTCCAATGTCTTCTTCAAGTACCTGTGCTCCAAGAAGTAAGTTATGGCAGACCTTGCATACCTTGTTCACCCCATTTGCATGCAATTGCAATATTATTTGCAATTTATTGTATAAAGTGTTATAAATATTGTTAATTTGTATTTAAAAGTTATTTCTGGCACCGAATCCAATGTTTTTCCTCAATTTTGATGATTAATTGATTGACTGTTGCGTACGGCAGACCTCGAAACGACTCCAAGAAGTACTTGGAAGCGGTCCATAACTACGACTTCGTCTTCTACGACATCAACCAGTGCTATGCCGTCGACTTCATACCATTCCTCTCGATCTTTGGCATAAGTAAGCGGTACTTCAACTTTGTCGAGGACTCAGCCAACAGCTTGAGGTGAGTGTGCATTGTATTAATGACATTGTGGCCCAAACCCGCTCCTAATGTGAGCCCCGTGTGAGAGATGTTGGGCAAAGAGTTTGATGGTCTCTGGAAAACGGGTTATTTTGCCAGCAGTGCACTCATATCAGACTCGCATCGCTCGCATTCACATCATTCACATCACTCCTCTTTACACAGTCTTTACTCCACTCCTCTCCTCATATGATGTATTGCTCTCAGAGCTCCAAATCCTCTTTCGCAAGAGCCGGCGATGACCCCCAGCTGTGCCCTAACCTTGGACAGAGGAAAGACCAAGGAAAGGAATTGATTTAATTTGGGCATAAATTCACTTTTCATTTCATTTTTTATCAATGATTTATGCCTCGAGTCACAGGACTAGCCGTATGTGTAGGTATAGTTGTGATAGTGTATGATAGGTATAGTTGTGTGGCTATAATTGATGGGATATACCGGTTGTTACCGCTCTTGGCTCTGGCTCTGGACAGGCCTTACACCTGTATCTGGCTTTTGACAGTGACCCGGCTCTCAAGTACACCCATGTCAGACCTGTTCAAGGATTTGTCGGGTGCTCTCAATTTGTTACAATAGCTCTAGTAGTGAGACAGTAGTTCTCGATCAAGTTGAAGCTCACATGATTAAGCATGCAGAACTTGTTTCGTGTGCAAGACTCTTTATCTTCGCCACTCTGATACTTTAGTAGCGCCAGATATTCACATTAGATATGATTCTTCGACAGAGAATATGTTGAGAATGAAATGGTCAGAGAAAGACTTAACGCTACCATCAAAAGACAAGAACAGAACGAAGAGTGTCCGACACCGGACTTCTTGGAGTTGTTGCTCGAGCACTATGTGCGCGACCCGTCGACCATGTCGTGGCCGGTGCTGATGTACGAGATCGGCGATCTGTTGGGTGGCCACTCGGCCGTCGGCAACCTATTGATGCGTTTGATCGGTTTGGTTGCGCTGAACGGTGCGGTCCAACAGGAGATGCACTTCGAGGCCGTGACTGCTCTGAAACGGAAACCGAATGCCAAATCAGGTCTAATCACGTTAGAGGAGCGACCATTTATGCCGCTGACAGAGGCGTCGATTCTGGAAACCCTGCGGATCGCGTCCTCGCCTATCGTTCCCCACGTGAACAGGGAAGACACCACTCTGCAGGGTATGGCTCCACTGATTTATTGCTGGTTTTCTCACCAAGGTGATCGCATGATCCAGATTTCGAAATCGAGAAGGGCACCATGATCCTGTTCAACACCTACCACCTCAACTCATCGCCCGAGTACTGGACCGAACCGCAACAGTTCCAGCCGTCCCGCTTCGTGACCAAGAACGGCAACGCCAGCCACATCTCAAAGCCGGACCACTTCTTCCCGTTCTCTTCTGGCCGTCGCGCGTGTCTCGGCTACAAAATGGTTCAGACAATCGCGTTCACAGCGATCGCCAATTTGGTGCTCAACTTCGAGATCAGTCCAATCAATATCCCTGAGACGAGCAGACAGTTGGCCCCCAAAGGATGTCTGGCTCTCAATCTGTCCGACCAGTGCTTCCAAGTGAAACTCACTCCAAGGACTCAGTAGTCTTGGACTCTATTTATTAGTAGCTATGATGACATCGATCGACGGTTTGCTTCTTATTCTCGATTCGACTCTCAATTAGTTTAGTATATTTGGAATTATAGAGGAATAAAGACTTTTTTGCAACCTTTTCTATCTATAGGACGGAAACTATTGGACTGAGTTTGCCATTAATCGCATTTGCAGTCAACCAATCGGTTGGTGACAACACTTTATGACCAGACTATTGATTATTGACTTTATAATTCGTTATTGTCGTCAATCGGAACGTGATTTGCGTTTTATTACCCAAACTATTACTTTGATTGATAACTAAAATTACTATTTTTTAAAATTTATTCCCGCATTTCTCTTATGAAACAAATATATAGACAATTTTTTTCAATTAAAATCCAATAAACAATTAAATTGTTAACGATATTGATTTCGTTGACTATTTGACTAAAAGAATAATAATTTCAAAAATCCATAGGATTTGCGTTAAAACACGTCTTTGAGTCTCGAAATTGTTAGTCAATTCAAGCGTAGATACATTCAGACGAATGGTTTGGATTCTGGTTCTGATTGTTGTTGGCGTTGTTCTGCGTATAACACTTGCCGTGAGGTTTGTTTGGCCGCTGATTGGCGCCCGACTGATACAACTGGACGGCCGCCGAATGCAGTTTGTCGAGAAAGTCAGTGACTCCGCACGAGGCCATCCAGTTGTAGGCCGGAGAGGGAAACGCGGCTCTCGGGTCGTCAAAGTATGTGAGCATATAATCGAAGCCGCAGTCATCGAAAGAGGTGTGCGGTTTGATCACCATCTGAGAGGTGTAGTCGTAGACCCGGACGTGTTGGGCACTCTCCGGGATGTGCGGGTGAGCTATCGACTTGGAGACCAACACCATTAGGTTGTTGTCGAGGTCGACCCGCGAACGCCGCAGATATACGTAATCTCTTGTGTTCATCGGATACTACAACCAAATTACAGTCAAAACTCAATACAACTTTGAGATTCAGTCACTTACCGGATATCTCATAATCCAATGCAACACTTCATTGCCCGAGTCTTCACCGTTTAGTTGCTGTCTGTCCAGAACAAACTGTTCCTTCTCAACGACATCCAGTTTGATGACCAGTTTATCCCATTTCTTACGGAACTCAATATCCATCTGTACTCTGAAGAAGACTCGCGCCGGGATGTCATTGAATGTGCCGAAGACTGGATGAATAATTGTAAGTCATTTGTTCTTTCAAATGATTGGACAAACCTCTGTACTCAAAGAGGGAACTGTTGGGCACAGATCTTCGCCAAAGTCTGAAGTCGTCTCTTGTGATCACTTCTTCCCAGAGGTGGTCATCACTCGTCTGATTCGACTTATCGGTCCCGTTATGTGTTTCGGCCGAAACGGAAAACGAGGTACTCTTTGACATGTCCTCAAAGTTGATGTCTTTGTTGTGATGGAAGCCTACTTTCTGGATCAGCTCAAAGTCGTGGACCGTTTGTTTGAGGTCTATATCTGTGATCCGCTGATTGTCCCAAACAAAAAGACCGCAAACCGCGGACATCAGGTATTTAACAGATTCTTTTGAGTTCTTTGAATTGAGACGACCTCTCAACGAATTGAAGGCCCGATTGCGGAGTCTGACCAACATCTGAGACATCAGTTTATTGACCGTCGACTCGCTGTAAATGCGGTTATAGAGGCCACAGATCTGTGCCATTCTTCGGAGCCGAAGACTCATATAAACGTTTGACTGTTGCCGAAGAAGGCCGACAAATATCATCACTTTTTCATTGATGTTGTCTTTGATTGAATCCCAAAACGAGTTTGGCTTTTGTCCACCATTTGTGGCGAAACTCTTGTATTTGAAGCCGATATTGCGGTCGATGGCCAACAAGCGGAGCCGTTGTTTGGCCAACGTTTGAGACCGAAAATGGTTGACCAAAATGTGATTTGTATTGCCGAACATCACCGAAATTGTGGTCAAAAAGTGAGACAATAGTGCGAACGCAGAGGTAAACACTTCTTCAGCGCAACATTAGAGGCATTGACTGCACACAAAACGCAGAGCTTTGCCGTCAAGTCTTCAGATGTCGTTGCGATCGCATTACAAACGGCTATTCAATCAATAGTCCGGGTCATCAAAGTTGGTCTCGCGATCTCTCGATTGTTTGGTCGCTGTTTGAAAACCGATTTCTACGGAATCGCTGAACAAAAAACCCAGAGTTCTGTCAATTTCTTGGATTGTCTTCGCTCATCGGCAGTAAACACTTCCTCACCACTTCAGAGATGGAATCCGGCGTTCGTACCGAAGGCGACCGAAAGGAGTTCGGCGGCGATGTCCTCAAACCGGTCAGTTTCGAGCACCAGAGCTGCGATGATAGCCGTGAAGAGCAGCGCCGCGAAGAGGTCGAGGGGATAGGTCGAGAGGAGTCGGTCGAGAAACAGGTCGAGGACCAGATCCGCACCGATGCTCTGCTGAGGACTTGCGATACCGACGAAGAGACCTTTGATTCGGCCGCTGATTCGGAAGAGACAGTGAAGTGCAAGGAAGAGATCAAACGCTACGATAAGCACGAAAACGAGCGCAAAGACAGTGCGGACGTCGCGACCAAAGCCACCAATTCTACGCCGGTGACCATCATCGCCGGTAACTATTCTGTGGGCGATCAGGACCGCAAGTCCAGACCGATTCGGTCCCAGGGAGGAGCGAAGACTTGGAGGCCTTCCAGACCATACTCGTCTAACGCCAAGTATACGGGCTTTTCTGCCAAATGGGGCGAAGCGGTCGGCATCTACGACGACAAGGGAAAGCCGAAGAGAGTGGTCGACCTGTCGGAAGTGAAGAACTACATGCGTCTGAAGCAGAACACTAAACAACAGTTCCAGTTCTACTTCGCTCTGATCGACCCCCGCTTTCCTCAGGTCTACAAAGTCTTCTCTGACATCAAACAGCGATGGCGTATGCGATACAACATCTTCGTGGACGGCCTGATCAAGGGACGGTCCCGGGACTCGACTGTCCACGTGGGAGAGATCATAATCTACTTCGATGTGGCCAAACACCTGTCGCACCCGTTCTACACGAACTGTTCGTTTTACGCCAACTACCGACCACTCGAGCAGTCGGTCAACAGTTCACTGCTGACCAAAATGATTGTCCGCCTCCACGACGTTCTCACCTCTAATCTGATGCTTCAGCTCAAGTTCCCGATGACCGAAGACGCCTTCAGGAACACGTCGAACTTACTCATGAGATTCCGAGCTAATGAGGCCGATCTGATGGTGGCGTTGGAGAAGATCCGGAGGGGCAACAGAAACAAGTTCGCGCCCAACCCTAACAACTGGCTGACCATCGTTGATAAGGGCAAGAGCCGGGGCCAAAGTCACCGCGAGGATAGGCCTCGCAACGGCTCTGGTGGCGGCCGATACTCTGGTGGGCGAAGACGCAGACAAGAAGGCAGAGCTCACGACGGCAACCGAGACGAGGGGTACGGCGCTTCGGGCTTCGACCTGAGGGACCGCAACCACACCAAACCGCCGATTCTGCAGACCAGTCGCCAGTTTGTCAGTTCGAGCAGAAGATTCGAGCGCCAGTCCAACAGAATCGGCGACCAGAACGGCGGCGGCGGTCAAGTGTTGCGCGACAAAGCATCGGAGGTCAACGCTCAGAGGACTAGCGATAGGAATCAGACGAAGAATTTGTCGAAACAGCAGACAAATCAGAAGAGAAATCGGAACAATGAAGGCATTGACGGAAACGAGTCGGACGTCGTGTCGAGCGGTCCTATGAGACGCGGCCGCAGCGCCGAACGCCGTCAGCCGCGGCCGAAGACAAGATTCCGTTAGTCCAGAAGTTTCTGATCTTTTATTTGCATTTTAATATTTTTTTTTGGTTTAAAGTTCAAAATATTTTCGGTTAAATTGTCTTTCAGTTACAAATTTTTGGATTGATGTCCAGTTTTAGTGATTGGTCTCAAAAAATATTTTAATTTGATTTGTTTTATTGGTTTTGTTGTCTGTTTTGAATAAATATATTCGACTGAAGTTCAAACACATTCTCAGTTCAAAAGTGTTGTCGGTATTGAGTGAAAGAGTCTATAATTAAAAGTCTTTTGGCGTTTAACTGGTTTTGACTCTAAGAGTGAGTGATTTTATTGTTAGCCCTAATCAATAAAAGTGAATACAATTTAGGGTCAAATTTATGAGCGGTTTTGGTGTTTGTGTTGGCGAAACCGCTAATAAATATGTTGCCGACGGCTCTCAGGATATAACCGGAGATAAATGGTGTCGATTGAAGTTCTCTGGAATTGTGGCCATTGATGGCATTCAGTCCTTCTATTCTCTACTCAATTCATAATTCAATTTTCTAACTAAAACTCTGTTTTCTTCTGAAATGTTTGATAAATTATTTTATTATTATATGCTCTGAAAGCGGCGCACAATTGGCCACAGAATTGATGGCTAAACAGCCGATAAATGGTTTGGATGTGTCGAGCAAATTATGAATTCTTGGTGAGAGACCACTCTCTCAGGCCTCTCGTCTCTGGTCTACCGGTTTTATATCACTTGATTAGTCTATGTGTGCGACGAGTCTATGAACTTGGCTTCGATTGTACGGCCCGTCACTGGTGTCGAACAGACTATTATTTTTCGTCTCAACGATAAGATATCGAGTGATTTATTGGCTTTGCTATGACATACAGAAAAAGACAATTAATATATAATTCGTTACAATTAATTGAAATTTATTTGCCGTTAGTTTTTTTCAGTTTATAGAAAACATCTTATCTTTAGTCGGAGTCAATGTCGGCATAAGGTTTAAGTCGAGTGTTCGCCCAAAACGCTAATCGAATCATCAGTTCTGGCGATTCTAACCATTTTTGGCAGAGAAAATAAATTTTCCGTCCAATACAGAAATGAAATTCTAATTATTCTTGAGGTCATTGCAAGAAATTAGACACAAATTGAGTCGACAAATGAACAACAATATTCTGGTTATCACATTATCATATTATCATGCTCAAATTGCTAATTTGTATGAACTGTTAGCCTCTATTCTTCTTTACTCCTGTAAGCAATGCGTTTATAAAACACTAGAAAACGAATTATCTTTTGTTTGTCTCTCTCTTTCTTTCTGCGGCCTTAGAGATGACAAGTGAGTGAATAATTGGAGTCTATTACAGAGATTTCATTTGAAACTTGGCTAAAAAACAAATGGCAAACAGCGTTATGGCCGGTCGTTAAAGCGGAGGACCACTCGGAGGCCTAAACAGATTGAGACACCTTTAGGGCTGAGTGGAGATTGACTTAGGCTTTAGTTGCGCTCCGAATCAGACCTTTTGGTTGGTTTGCTTGATATTAAAATGTGAGTTAAGTTTGAGTTACGCTATAATTAAGCCAAACCTGTCATAGGTTTGTAGTGACGGCACACAAAATACACTTTTTGTCACTTCAATTACGAGTATTATATGTTCCTATCCTTAGAGGCCTTTAATGACAAGTCGTAAAGCGGTTGTGAGCGCACAGGTAAGGCATCGGTGAGGCTATTCTGGGTCCTCTCCCTCTCGGCCCTCTCGTCCCGACTCACCGGCCGGTTGTGTTCACTCTAATTAAGCCACAGTCATAGCCAGCGTTTCTTAATTTATTTGGCTTTTTGGTGAACGCGGTTATTGTCGTCAAAAGAGTAACGATTGGTCACGCCTTGTGTTGCCTCCAAATTGCGAGACTCGAGGTCTGCACATCCAGTCTGGCCTTATCGGTGGTGACTACCCCTCAAAGGCCATCACCACTTGAAAACAGTTTAGACCATTAGAACCGCATCGGCAACAGTCAGTCACACAGACCAGAGTCGCACAGACATTGCCGGAGCGGACAGAATGTGAGCCCCTTTTGAAATATTTTGCACTAAAATTGTTCGACTCTTAAAACTATTATCGATTCCAAGAATTGGTCCCAAGTTTTGCTGACAAAAGAGCAGTAAAGAGAGTAAAACCTGTGCTCGCCTTAGATCAGACCGTTTTGGCCATTGCGGCAAACATTGGAGGAATTGATCGCAAACCTAAATAATTGATCGCATCTTCAGTTGAGCGCAAAAAGCGTTTTCGTTTATTTGTCAGACGCGGCCGACCGAGCCTCTAATGAGCAAGGCCATCATTGCCACTCTGCCATTGATAGGCATTGGCAATCTTGCTCACGTTATTAATTATTTTTTCTCTCTCTTTGGACGCATAATTAGCCAGAAATTAAAATATACGGTTAGTTGGATGTGTTGGACGGCTATTGTCTCGGATCTGGCAATTAATGACAGCCATTGAGCTGAGCATTCATTACAGCAATTGAGTCCAATCTGAGGCCAATAGCTATTCGGTTGGCGCTTATCGGCGAAAGAAAATTACATTTTCTCTTATTGGGACTCAATGGCTGAGATAAAGACTGTGCGCTCAGACCCAGCCTTCCGTTCGTAATGGTTATCCACGCGTAAAAAGTGTGTCCATTAAATATCGTCCACATTTGCTAATATGTTGATAGATAACAATACTGTGCAATACAGTGGCCCTAATGCCTATCCCCTCGTTCTCAGTGAGCACTCGCTGCCAATGATTCCCAATTTTTTTGTGACCAGAGTTAGCCCTTCTCTAACGGAAGCGTAATGTTTACTGTATTTGTGATTATGTGTGCGGTATTTATACGGTATATATATCTATAAATATACTGAGTTTTATGTTTGGTTGCCTTTATTGTGATATTAAATAAAGTGTTTGTCTGTCTCTCACTTGCCTTTTGTTATTATTTGACTCGACACCCATTTCAAGATAAAAACTACCGAATCAAAGCTGTCAGCGATGGAGAGACAGCCGAAAGAGAGACCAGGAGAGAGAGAGAGAGAGAGAGAGAGAGAGAGAGAGAGAGAGAGAGATCGGTGTTGGAGTTGGTGTGAGTGAGCGACTCGATTGTGAATGCGAGTCACTGTTGGCATCATTTCCGGAATATCGAAAGGCAGTGCGAGTCCGGGCGGTGTGTGTCGGGAGTCGGCAGCCAAGAGCACAAGCAATAAGTCTTTGGCTGTGCAGTAGTATAATAAACGTTAGTCTGTGCCAAATGAGGCCTCGGTGTGAGCGATACCCCTCTCATGATTGCACGGTTATTGGCGAGGAATCAATAGACTATTCCTATTATATTATACTTTATATTATAGTTTATTTCATTTCTATCGCGATTCGCACGAACTCTGTATTTGTTGTTATTATTTGGTCGACATTTGACGGCAATACACTTTGACAGACAAAATGCTGGCGAAAGACGAATATTGCTTTCGGTCTTGTATTGGCTCTAATCCTCTGGTATTGCCTAAGAATTGCTAAAAAGGAACGACTGATAAGAGAGTCCTCCAAATAAAAGACGATCCGAACTAACGAATAGTCGAATCAAGCGAATAGAGATGAGCGGCTCTACCGCTCCAGCGAACCAATACTTTCTCTCTATTATGTCTATTATATACAATTCATTCATCCCTTCGGGAGGTAGCGCTCAGATAAAGCATTTACAGGCATTTACGCCAATTTCCCCTCACATCCAAATGCAGTTTATGACCGCTTCGACTCCAAGAGTGGATTTATTTGGCTGGAAGTTGTGATAAAGGATCAAGAAATAAGTTGACGAGTCGTACACTCACTCAACACAACACAACTGTGAACACTGAACACAACTCACACCGAAGTAAGCACTCCAACCAAGACTTAATTTTTTGCCACTATTCTCATATACATTACGACCTCTGAAGACGAGACCAATCAGAACGAGTGCTCTGATTGGAGTGACAGGTCTTTGGTTGTGCTCTTGGTTTGAATCAAAGATTTTAATTAACGCCGTCTTAAGGCGAATACAATCGCTTTTGATGGCAGGCGAGCGATGACTGTTCGCGAAGACTTAGTGGCAAATATGGCACAAATTAATCTGCAGAGGATTTGCCGTTAATTTAGAGAAATTAATATAAGACTCAATAAAGTCTGGCCTTATCTCCAGATATGGAATGAGCGGAACGGGAGGACTGGCGGCAAAGTGTTAGGGAAGGCCACCCTTACAGACCTCTTTCTGGCACGACTTACTCCACTATAAACTCTTTTCCGGATAATTATTTAGTCTCTAATTTCCTTCGGTTAACGAGTTTTGAAATAATAATTAGAAATTTTATGAAGAAATGTGTGGCAAAAGCGAAGAACACAACTCTGTTTGGGGCCGAGAATGTGCAATAAAAGAAAATTATCTTGGCATTACTTGGCATTAACAGCAGTTGAAAGGCCATCAAAATTCATTTTCATCAGACGTTTCCCTTTTATCGCGATATCATTATATTCTATTCATATTTAACTGAATCAAAACTTATCAAAATAGGGGTTTCGGTCGCCGAGTGTTTTGCACAGACTTTACTCACTGTTGAGTGAATTAGACGCGAATTACTTGGTCTGCCGTTAATTGAAAATTAAGATAATTAAATTAGGCCTTTATTGGGCAAACAAATTTGCATCTAGATAGATCTAAATACACTTTGTTATCGCTGGCACTACTGTCTGGCAATTGCCTACCGATCCATCCAAAAGAATGTATAATTAGGATCGAGTTTTGGGCCGCAAATTCTCGTCTCATGTCTGTGTCGTTGTGTCTGATAAATGCGAATTTGATAATAATAGTGGCGTTTTATGAGTGAATTGCCATCGCTTTTAATAGCCGAGCGCTGAGGCCTTTCATTATCTTTATATGACTTAATATGTTTTGCACATCCATTGCAACGATTGCAGTATTTATCGGACAAACTGTCTGTCAATGCAAACTCTAATGCCATATAAAGATGAAACGTTTAGATAACGCCGTTTTGTCTGCGAGTCTTCGCCAATAACTGGAAGGACTCGTCGGAGAGGAAAGACTCGGCGGCAGAACGGAGCGAATGTGCGGTCCGTCCGCACCCGTGCTATGACTCACTACATGTAATTCACTTGTTTAGTCAGTATTTAATATAATTCAATATAATATGAATCAGTGATCGCAATAATAATCTCCAACTGAGCTCGAGTTCGAGTTCCATAGGTTTTGTGTAAGCCATCGAACAGTGATATGCAATTCGAGACCAATATTTGACGTCAGATCAGAATTTAATAACAGAGTGGCAGTGATTCGCGCGATTAGCCAACGAGTCGGACGACTGGTGGCCACAACCGACTCGCGAGTCACGACTCGGGACGCAAACACATTAGCCTAACCTTATATAACGCATTTGTATCCAACACATTGTATGTATAAAACACAACAAATTGACCTTTATCACCCTAACACCCATCCCCTACCGACCCCAGTGCCGCCCCCGCCGACGCTCACTTGTTTTATTGTCTTCAATCTTGGCCACAATGGAGGCGACGGGAAAACTATCGAACAAATGCATTATAACTCTGTGGGTGTCATCACAATCACGACATCCGAGTCAGCAAAGTGTGTGCAGAGTGTGTGCAGAGTGTGTGCACTCTCTCTCTATAATTAGTGTTAATGGCATTAATGGCTGTCACAGTCATAGCGCTCACTATACGAGTCGGTCACCGAATAAATGTCGAATCAAATAATTACTTAACTGACCATAACTTTGAGACTCGACTTATTGCACAACACAACTGACAGCACAACCGCTCCGATGCCACTAAAAGGCTTCCAATGGCTCACCAGAGCTAATGACAAGCGATGGTGTGCTGGAGTGGAGTGGCATTGGTGTGAGTGTGTGTGTGTGCCGTCCAATTGGCACTGCTCAATTGATTGGACCAGCTCAAATAACCATACTTAACATTTAACAAATGTAAATGTCGAACACAGACAAGCACTTTGCGTGCTAGTGGTGTGGCATTTAAGCAAGCTAAAAACTTAATTGAAGGTTAGCCGTGTGACCGAAGGCCTCCTCAGACGCCGTACCGCTGCTCACCGGTTGCCGACTCAGTCTATAAGTTGACTAAACTCTCGGTTTTTGTAATTATTATTATTGATATTTGTGTTCACACAAAACGCATTAAACTTATTCCTTTCAAAACTAAGTATACTTTTATTTATGCAAAACACCTCCAGATTTGAGAACACATCCGAATCGCGATCTGATGTGCAAAAGAGTATCATTTGGTCTCTTCTTTTTAGTCAAATATATATTTCTTGGGATTCAATTTGAACACCGCTTTGACGTAAAGGGATTTACAGCTGTTTGTGGTTCTCCTGGTTGTCAGCAGTCGTATGCAAAGCACTGGCGTCTGACACAACCCATCATCAGTGGAGCCAATATTGGCGAACGAGTTGAAGGCAGTGCCCGAAACACCGCATCTGAAGCGTCAATCTCTTTAGCTGTGGATGAACTCCAAACTGAGTGCTCGGCTCTGCTCACAAGGCTATAGTGTCTATGAGCAGGCAATATGTAAATTGGCCTCTTCTGCCTCTGCGAGTGCCAGTGCCTCGGTCTCAGTCTCAGTCTGATTCGGCTCTTGCATAATGCATGACTCTCCGCGATCAGAGCCGTACGCCTCTGTCACTGATGACAGTGCCTCCAAATTTCCGCACTTCCGTCGAAGGCATAGCCGCGACTCCTTTCAAGTAATTTACTTATGGATGAGACCATCAACTCTTGGATCCGACGCTAAATGCGATCGCTTTTGATAAGAGATTGCAATAACTTTGAGCACAAAATCAATAAAATGCATATCAAATATGTGTTAATTCGGCCGATAATTACTTTGATGGCAATTATTTTCATATTAGCCGTCAGAAAGTGATCACAAAGTGTCAGTAAACCAGAACAAAGACAAAGAGAGACGACAACCAGTCAGTCGACATTTGGCTGACGTGCAATTCAAATGGAAATATTCGCCAAACGATCGCTTTTATCGACTCTATTGCCAAACGAGTCTATTGTCGACAAAAAAGGATGTATTGATGTCTTGACCTCATATTAAGTTCAATTTTATTGATTTTATGCCAATTGAGTGTCAAATACGAAACGATTATTCGATAAGTTGTTCAGTCATTTGATTCAAACTTTTTTCGCTCTCTTCTCTCTCTACTCTGGAATCAATTTATATGTGAAATATGCGATCAATCACTTGAATAAAAGGTTTGAGTATTGGATCAGAGAGTGTAGCGATTGGATGGGGCGTAAGGTCTGGCTATAGACCAGGCTATGGCTGACTAGTGCTCAATCTTAGTGCACATATAAATCCCATGAATATCATCTGAATGTCAAATGAGGCGAAGTGTTGGCCAAAAAACAGTCTTCGCTTTTTGGCCGACAAAACAGTCTTCTCTGGCGACGAGTCGTCGAGCCATTGAATAGCAAATTAATGTCTGTATTTCGTTGCATAATATTTCTATTTTATGAATTCTAACGACTCTTTCCTTTGGATGCAAATCCTGTGTGCCATCAATAATAGCGACTCTTTTGTTATTTGGCTCTCATTTATAACCCTATTTCAAAAAAGAAAACATAAACACTCGAAAAGTGTTACTTTGAAAGTGTATTTTTCGGTGAAAATAATTTACATTTTATTCAATTCAAATTGTGTTTAATATTATTATAAATTTTTTGCAAATCTCATTCGAATGGATATTTTTGTGTGCATCGGATATACACAAGAAGTCTGTCGTCCGAAGTGATGGCAACAGTGCTGTCGTTGGCATCGAATCGGCGAACTTCCTGTTCATAATTAGATGGATGACTCCAAGAGCACACACACGCACAGCAAATTGGAGCTTGCTCAATTCTCTTCTATTTCACAATTATTAATTGCCGTTTTCATAAATATTAGTCCATT
>JAQGBE010000648.1:0-15948 GCA_034698225.1 Scheloribates latipes | reverse complement strand
AAGATGCAGATCCGAGCTCTGGAGCAGTGGAACCAATTGCAAGGTTATTGAGTTGAATCTGTGGCCAAATCCTCAATACATGACAATTCGCTGCATTCACTCCATTGAGTCAATCGATTCAATGCTTTCCTTCTCTGTGCCTCTGATTGTGAACTCAATTGTGATTTCAAAACAAAACTTTTGGCCCAAAGGCTAACAAAACTTGACTTCGATTCCAATTTGATTACAATATTTGCTTTCGAAGCGAAATATTATTAAATAATTGCTTTGAAATTATGACCGAATCAACGGATTTGCAATCGTTTTGCCGCAAAACTATTTTCCCTTTCGGTGAAACACGCAATGGAATAACATTTCTCTCCATTGTCCACAAGTTTTGCATCGTTTGGCGTCATTTGCCTCGACGTGGTTGTCATTATCGTCGATCAATCGCCATCCCTAACGACAATTGTGAAAAATGCATGACCATGCTCGTGCTCGTTAGCTCGCCTTTCGCTAACTTGAGAAAAGAATGGCGATCCCCACCACAATATAATTATATGATCCATCATTTCGTAAGTTGGCAAGGTGCAGTTGTATTTTTATGCTACGGTAGGCTAACATCACATCGATGCCAATTGAAATCCAATTAATAAACAAACAAATAAACTAGAACAAATTTGAGAAATTTGGTCATTTTATGCATTAGTGGCCGTTTCACCACCACAGGCGCCGACACAACTTTAACCTGGTAATTGAAAAATTGAGCAAATTGTCTCTTTTAAGTTTGTGATTAGCGATAATGTCATTTAATTCAGTTCTATTTATAGATTTGATTAATTTGGTTGTCATTAATAATTTATGTATTAATAATACGTTATTATTAATAACTAATCTTGACAAAAAAAAGTTGACAATGAGTATCATATTAAGACTGATTGTCATCGTTTTGTTTACATTAATTAATAATAACAATTTGCGTCAATTAATGGCTCATTAATAGTCGAGTTGTGTCATCGCTTGTGTCGACTCGAGTGAAGTGTTGGTTAGGCTTCGCATTGAGACACTCACTGAGAGTTTCAATTTGAGACTCATTTGTACGATCAGTGGTAAGGCCTGTGGGTATCGCGGGTCTGATACCTGTTGGCAAAAACAATACTACAAATCGAAATCGGAATCTAATCGGCAATTGGTTTCCCTTTCAGGTCATACCTCTCATTAGGGAGTCATTTGATTCGATATTACGTCTAAAGCATAAATCAAAGCCTATTTTCAGGTCAATTTGAGATTAGGTTAGTCTGAAAATTATTGCTCAATAAATGTTTTACTCGAAAGCATTTAATTCTATTAATTACTACAATTATAACATAATTTAGTTCACTGTTTACGGACTGGTCTTTACTTACAAATCAAAATATAGCCCGAAATTGGTTTCCACTGAAAACTTTCCTCATTTTCTACATTGTGTTCGACTCTAATCACGAGTTAATAAAATTAAATGAATTAATGAAATTATGAATTATTGATTACACAAAACAATTTAACCGCGTTTTAACCCGATTGCGATGCTAATTAATGTAAATCGTCTAGCTACTACATCAAGTTAACAATGCCACCGCCTGTCAGTATTTGAGGCAACTTAGCTTAGCTTGTATTTTTATTAATTATCGAGCTAATTTCTCTTTTCTATTGGAATTTTAAAACAACTTTAACTGATAACATCGGAAAATACAACTGAATTGTTATTCTTTCGATAATCGAGCAATTAATTTGAACACTCGTGATTGGAATTCTTTTAATTATTAATTGCCATGAAAGCGAAAATCACTCTCCAAAGTAATTAACCTATTCCTGAATAAATTTGCATAAATTCCCCTATTTTTATACATTTCAAGCAAAATTCGTGTTTTTCATATCAGCAACTGGAGTGTCACTATAGTGTCAAGGTCAATCTGATGAATATTAAATTCATTTAAATGTTGTTTATCTGATTACAACAACCAGTAGTTCATTAAGTTGTTGACAGTCTTCGCAGACATTTAATTATATTTTAAAAAACACTTTTTAATTTGAAATTCACCAAAGAATTCATCAAAAATTGAGTTTCTGTTTGAAGTGGTCTGGAGTCGTTAAAACTGACCACTTGCCATGTTGAAATAACACAATATAAATCCCCTTTTAATCCTACCATGATAAATTATTGAATTTCAATTTCAATTAATTAATTGTAGTCTATTAATTTTAAATTCTGGACAAACTATCCGTAAAGAGAGTGGTATCTAATAAATAACCTACGATTCGCTAAATGTGGTCATAATTATACAAAATTTAGTGATAATTAGCGTCAACTGCGCTGAAGGCCAGCTCTGATACCACGCATTTGGCCGTAGGTTGGCCTCAGACCGGGTCTACTCCCGACTATTGGCCCGCTTTTCTCTGTGAGCATTATTTTCCAGTCTTGTCTGCAATGAATTGATAGTAATATGCATATAGTAATTGTGGGGTTAACTAGATTGTGATCGCAACCTGACCTGGGCTCTAGGCTCTTGCGACATCGCATTCTTGGTGTCAGCCTATATAGGATATTGTTGTCGTTAAAGTGTACGAAAGGGGAGTTACCGCTGAAAAACATGCGTAAGTGTCGGACAGATCGGGAATTTTGAGGATTGCATCGATAGGAAGATCTGAGTGCAGGCATTGTTCGCCTATAATCTTGGTATTGACGCCATTAACTCATTGTCCACATCGACCACAACTCCTTAATCCACGGAATTTCAAATAAAATTTCGTATAATTAACAAAACATTGATTTATAGACTAATGTCAGGCGACTTACGGTTAGGCTAGAATTGAAAAACACCTCTTAGAGTATAATTGATAAAATTGTTGATTAGAGGGGCAATAGGGGTAAGACTAGGGAAAGACTTTAAATTATTTGAAATAAATTGGTCGAAAGTGAAAAATTAACCAGACTGTTTTAATTATAAATCCAAATGAAATATCTTTTGCCATTATCTGATGCCATCGATATAGCACTAATGGCATTGTAAATCAGGTTCTGTTGTCTGCAATTCTATTGGGATTCTGTGAACGAATTCTTCGAAGTGGGCCAACACTTCAGGCACACACTCCGATTCGGTCCGATCCGTCCAATGCTTTCGACGATAAACGCAATTAAGGGTCCACTCTTGCGGCCGATCGCAAGCGAACCCGTTTATGGAGTGTCTAAATGAGATTTGCATCGCTAGAGTCGATTTGAATCAACTTGGTCAGACTGGCACTGGCACTGGCTTGTGCTTGTGGCCCAATTGCACAACACTGACTGCCAGGACATTGAAACTATTGAAATCAGCTCTTTTAATGTTTGAGATTCAAACAATTATTTTTTTCCCTTGATTTCGCACTAAATGTCGTTTTCATGGTTTGAATCATTTGGATCTCACTTTTTATTTTTACTCTTTTTCAGGTGAAATATGTTCAAAAAAAACGCTTGAATTAGTGGAATATTGTTGAGAGCGATGGCAATGATGTCTAACCGGCGGTGCTTTCACTGCGATCTCATTGCTCGTCACAAACTTGACATACATATACTTAACATCAAAACTAGTTATTCAATTCAATTAACCATGTTTACGTGCGATGCGCTGCCAGTTGCACGATAGTCACAGTGCCTACCTGTTGGGCCCGATTGACAAACTGATCCAGTTTGATGTCGTACGTCTAGTGCCTGATCCTAATGACTGGCCTCTCCGCCAATTAATATTCATCGCCAACTCAGGCGGTTCTGGCATAGAGTCAACTCTTATAACTAACCACAGACTAGTCACCAGTGCTCTTGAGCTATGATATAATGAACAGGTAGAAAGTTAAACGTAGTCACTAGAGGAGCATAATTCTCATTCTCAGACTTTGATTCACCATTAACGTTAATTATCTGAGCAATTAAAAAATTTCTAACAAGGATGAAATTCAAATTTATTTGGGTTTGAATTGAATACCAGTGGCTAATGTTGTCTTGTTATCGATTGCCGACTCCAGTGCAGAGCCACTCCACTCCACTCCGCTCACGACCCGAGCCCTACGAGCGCCCGAATGCCCGGAAGGTCGCTAAACCCAAAGGATTGCCTAACATTGCATTCATTAGTATTCAGATCGCGATCGTGAAGTCGAGCCGAGCTCTCGACTGGACTGGTCTGGTCGGGTCTTGTGATGGATCGGGCATTCCTTGCTAACCCGACTAAATTAGTGTAACCTCTAAGTGCACTTGGGCACTGGGCACGTCCCTTCGACTGGTTCCAGTACAAAGAGTACCACTCAAGGTCCATGATCTGATAGATAGGATCTGGCTGAATTGAGCGTAGAGTGACACGTTTAGTTCACTGCCTGACCAAAGCTGTTCCAATTGATTCGAGCTTAATTAAGCATTAAACTATAAACTTGATATGTTTGCTTCAGTTACGATAATGTTTTACTTTCACTCAAATCGCGCAACTCTTTTCCCAGAATTACCTTTTGTGAAAGACCCGGATTATAAATAACATCTCGGGAAACACAAATTTTGTGGTTTCAAAAATAGATCAGGGGAATTCATAGCACAGCTAATGTGTTATTGAAATCGAAGCCATCGATAACACAAAAGTAAAGACCAGTCATAGGACTGATTGGCTCTACAATTTTCATGCGATATCAATGTCTGAGGGAAAAAAGTGAAATTAAAATAATTATCGTCTATCCATCGAAGTGGCTGTCAATAACAGATCTGTGTAGTCAATATGTTTTGTCATTTTTGCACTGATTTTTTTTGTCAGAATTGTCAGATTTCGCAACTGGGAATGCAATCAAGCCATCAGATGCTCAAGAAGTTAATTCCGATAATTATGAGAAAATGGAAAAATTCTAGACTTTAAATCAAAGTTAAGCTCAGATTTGTCAAAATCGTATAATTTTTTGCTCAATTCAATAATTGTCGACCACTTGACGTAATTAGGATCAGTTTCAATCAGATCAGTCCACTTGAGAATTCAGTTCGTGTCCGACGAGACGAACAGTTTTGGCAGAACCACACAAATGAATCGGTAATTCATTTACAGGACCACTACTTTCACATCGATTCCACTCGTTTACACCGCACTAGCACTAAGTGATTTGGTTGAGCAGATAATTTGACTTGCTCTGGTCGTGTCTCACTACAACTACTTGTTTCGCAACTCTCATCATCAAAAAGAAAAACAAACCTATTCTTAAACGAGAAATGACTCAATTAATGAATCGATGAAATTATTCAATTAATTAACGATATTAACGCACGAATGCATCGAATGAGACATTTTAAACAAATCAATTGAACAAAAGTCCTTCGAATAGATGTCTAAATCAATATTAATTTGTCGTCAGATATAAGTCAAAGCATTTATGAACAACAAAAAATGTTTAATTCGATTAGTGGTCACACTTTGTATTGTATGCCTAATCAAGTTTAAGTCAAATTCATTTGAATGACTATTCTGACTGACTGTAATTGATAATCACCCCGAGCACAGTCTCACCTTTCGTGACCAATTATCTTCGAGCCATTAATTATGAAAAAATAAACGGTAACTAAATGTTGAGTTAGAGAATCAAATTGTAAAAACAGTTGTTTTAATAATCGAATTTAAAAGTGCAAAAAAAGTTATGAATATTTTGCGCATTCAATGAAGTGATAACTAAATTGGTTCGCAATTTGCCAATCAGTCAGCACTCGACGCAATTCTCAAAGACATTCATTTGCAGTTTGAATGAGAGAAAGAAATCGAAAAATTGAGTCCAAAACTCAATTCATTTTTATAAATCAATTTGAATTCCAATCGACAATCGACTCAATTCGATGAATGACTTTTTAAGTCAGGACTGAACCGCAATTAAAATACACGCGAATGAGCCAAATAACTGTGTTTTGAATGAATTTCAATGCCTGGCTCATCGAAATTCGAGTGAATGACTGGTCTGATTGGCGCCAATCAATAGCCGAATGAATATTCACGGCTTGAATCACATGATTTGCTGTAAAAAGTATCCGAAAGTGTCTTATTATGTGTCGCTCGGCATAATCAGTCGATGCATGCCTTGTGATGGCAGACAATGGCGAGTCTGGGGTCCGACTCGAGTCGAGTCGAGAGATGATCAGTGATTAGTGACGCGCGAAGTGCTCACAATCACAATCACAATCACAATCAACAATCAATGACAATGCCAGCGATTGGCAGACCGTTAACGTCAAGCGATTCTCTATTCAATACGAATCCGTATTTTTCCCGTTCATTATCTGATTTGTCGGACACACAAAAAGTTTATAATCGATAGAAATTACCTCTCATTGCCCAACATCTCAATTAAGGGACTCAAGTGAGCACACGATCGGAAAAGTACTTAATTTTCCCCGAATCGATAAATTTAGATGCATATTAAACATGATAAACATGCAATTTTTCCATTTACAATTAGAGCCGCTCTTTCGTAACGTTGGTTCTAGGCGATTTAGATGCAAACAAACTTGTTGATTAGAGTGAACGTTTGTTTTTCAAACATTTATAATTAATGTGGCTGAATGTGTAAATAAACCAAGTTCAATTGTGGGTCATTTGTGTCTTAAATACATTCTCAGCCTTTAATTATCAAGTTTAATTAGATTTAGCTTTCAGAATGTGATGATTAAATTAATGCAAATGTTATTTTAATAGCCTATCCATCTAGCAAAAAAAAGAAGAGCTTGCTCAATATGCTTGTTTGACTTGGAAATATCGTCGGTTAGTTGTGATTGAATAATGAGCGAGAAAGACCCTGTGCGAAATTATGTTTCTCGACGAGGAAAACGTTAACAGGATATCAGTTAAAGTATTCCAAAGTCTAATTGTGCGTTAAATTGCATTTGAATTTGAATAAATAAGGTTCTTAGAAATTATCGATTTAATAGACAATCAAAAGTGCTTGGTGATTGGAAGCCATCACCAACCTTGGCGAATATGATGCCGCGATTGACCAATTATTGTGATTTTGCAGACAAATGCAAATCGTTTGACAAATACAATAAAATTATTCAGAAAAACAAAACATTTGACGATTTTGTTCGAAACTATTACCTGAAATCACATGTAAATTAAAATTACATGATTATCGGTATTATATCGTTATTGGCAAGCAATCATGATCACGGGGATCACATTGGCCATTATCGAGGGATTAACTAGATGGAAATTCTAATAGAGTCTCGAATGCCGGCCTTATGTCGGAGGAGTGACGGCCGCAGCGGTTGGACACAAACACACTGTCTGTGTCCTAAATATACATTTGGGTAGACCTTTGTCGCTATCGCTCGATCTGATCCGTTCGGTGACGATATCACTAATAAGTAGTTCAAGTACTCACTGGTCTTCATGTAGTCACAGATTATGAATATCCGGAAGAAATTAATGCACTTATTAAAGCAGTTTTTGAGTGAAATGAATTAAATAAGGATTTAATTAAATTGAATTAACGTAATGCGAGTTTGAGTTGAAGTCAATGTTAAAGACCAGAGACCAGAGACGTCCGCACTTTAATTGAGAATCAGTTACGAGATTAGCTCTGATAACGAATCCCTACCAAGGATTACAACATGTTATCCAATGATGTGATGTGACTCTTATGCCACGAGTTATGCGTTGCCATTGATTTCACTTATCGATTGTATTATCTCTTAATTCGCTTATTTGTGTTAAGTATTCAGTCCGACAAATATTTAGCACTTCTTATAGTCGACTCAAGACGTGACTTCGCCGCCACACGATTAGAGCAGCTAGGACATAGGACATTGCTGCCAAAGTAGAGTCAGCTCGTCAACTGGCACCACTGACGCTGCATCTCCATCAAAATATAGCTTGTTTACAAAATATAGCTCGCATGCAAAGGTACTATTGATCGGTAGACATCATACCGATAATTAATAGCCGTTCGGCGGCGATATCGATAGACCATAGCCTTGGAAGTCAGTTCCCTTTCCCTGAGCCGTCGAACTTGGAGTCCGTGGTTAAGCCGTTCGACAAAATTCTTGCATAAATATAGCGACAAATATGTGTTTAAAAGTTTGGAGCAATGCCTTGAATTTTTGGCTTCTCATTAATGCCAATACCAAAGATGAGATGATATAATAAATATCTGTATATTCTCTAAAGCTTTCCCTAAACTCATCAATAATTACAAGTTTTTAATGCAAATCAGTTTAAAGTTTTGAATTGAACTGAAAAGTGTTTAATACATTCAATGCTTTTGGATCTCAATGTTATCCAAAACTCTATATAAATTGAAAATTTTTGATTATCTAACGAATTATTTTATTGGGTTTGTGTTTGAGATCAGCGTTTGTTTCGACGGAATTGAAAATCGCTTTCAAAGTAAAAGTTAATCATAAATCAAAATTTCATAACTCTATTATAATTCTATGCATAGAAAGTGATTCTTTGATTTCCGTCACAAGTGATTAGCAGTTGTTTTCCAAAAGCGGATTAGTTTTTGAATATATTAGTCGTAAAAATTTGTTTTTATTGTTTCAAAAAACAACGTTAACATTGACGTGCGTTCTGTGTCGGATAATCGTCGATCTTGCTCAATTTGTTGAAGTATTTTTGGCCAATAAATCAATTAACAACATTGTTCACAAGACAAGACCAAGTGCTGCAACAAAATCCTCCATCTGTTCGAAGAAAAATTGATTGATTGCTCAATCAATCGAATTTGAATCTCCAGGTATTTTTCTTTAATTTTAATCTTATTTCTTATGACAATTCAAGTGCGAAGAGTTTTCCCTAACTCGAGAGCGAAAGTAAGACACGTGTGTGGCCTTAAAAGAGCTTCTCTTCGCTTATCTTATTGTTAGGGTTAACAAGAATAACCATAACATCATCTCAACACTTGTTGAGCATATATATATTTAGAATGCCCTTGATACAATTTGGCAAGCATGAGAACATCTAGCCAAAAGTGAACGATAACAAAATAACTGTTCTTTTGTTTATATTAAACGACTGGAAAACATATAAAATCATTAGAATTGCTAACTCTAGACGAGCAAAAAGTTTCAAGATCAAAGCAATTAATTGGAGCTAACTATTGCTGATCAACTGGAAAATCCTGAGAGAATTTTGGCGACGACTTTAGCACCCGATTAGCTCGTTATTGAACGCTCACAAGTAATCGATTAATCAATTGTTTAATTGACTTTAATGGGACGTAATGTGAGGTTCGTGTCATGTGTTGTGGTTTGCAGTCAATACCTGTAGACTCGAATCGAGAGTTGAGAATACACTTCAAGATACACACATACATACTCTTGGAAGATCTAGATTCCCTTTATTGTGGACGTTATGCAATATTTTTTCTCGTGATTAGTTGTGATGTTCGCGATCGGACTGAACTGAATTCAAGACAAACAGCGAGTTTCTAATGACTGACGATTAGCTAATTCACTGCATTCTAACGAAAAGCCATTAAACGGGTCATTATTTTGTGGTTATAGAGGAATATCGACGAACAGACCGATCATTAAACCAAAGGTTTAGGCAATGACACGACATTTGGGTCCGACTTCTGTTGAAAACCATTTTCCTAAGTGTTTGTGTGAGAGATAGTAATAAAAAATTATGTTAATCGCAATTAAAGGCAATTTATGCGTTCAATCAGTTTGTTGGCGAACCAGAGATGTGCAGAGAGGGCATCGACTGACCCCTCGGTAGGTCTTGTTGTGCTCGCTGTCGAGCTAATTCTGGTTTGAGAAAGCAACAAATTTGTTGCGAAAAAATTGTTTTGATTGGAAATTTCCCTGTAAAGTGATTCTCAGTATCTTGGCTATGATACCTGCTCTGCCAGGATTTCAAGGGTTGTCGCGGCGTGTTTTACGTGTATTACCCTTCCTCCCAGCTCTGTCATCAATACGCATGGTCATTTATTGCCGTACCTTCGCCCAATTCTCTGTGAGCTAAGTGTTTTCCGAAATATCCAATTAAAGGAAATACCTATAAATTAGCATAATCGAGCAGATCCCGATATTCAGAAGCATTAATTAAACTGGGTGATAACATACGTTTGGCCCCTTTTGTGCCTCGATCATTTGTCCAATAACTGATTGGTAATAGCTTTTTGATTTGAATTTAATGACCAAAAGTAAGTCGAAAAAATTCATTATTAATATTGAATTCCTTTCGCTTTTATTGTTTTGAATTAAGTTTTTATGTTTTCATGAAGTTTAGGGATATATAGCGGGGAGAGAGAGAGAGAGAGAGAGAGAGAGAGAGAGAGAGAGAGAGAGAACGGTTAAGCAAATAAGAGGCTGAGAAGTGCTCAACAGTTGTGTGCTATTCGTCGATAGAGTATGTATTGAATAGCGGTATAGGCTTTGGGTTAGAAAAATAAACGATTATTTAAATTGAATTTTGGTTGAGTGCGAGTAGTGTTGTGTTATGCAGTGCTGTGTCGGCCCTAACCTTAATCCTGACCGCACAGCACAACAGCAGAACAGTCTATAATCATCGTTCGTATAAAAGGCGAAAGTTTTCGTAATAAATATCTTTCTTCTTCTGATTCGATGCTTTACTTACATAGAAGAAGAAGAAAATATTCAGTGGTTTTGGGATTCCCTGGAATAATGTTTTTCTAATGAAATTATGACTTTTTTCTTCGAGTCGAAAAACTTTTCTTGAATTTTGATTGAACCGTACGAACGAACCAACTCTTTAAGAATCTTAATCTCGCCATTCGTTGGTCATTATAGCAGTGAGTTATGTGAGAGGGTATATAAATTCACTTTTTAATCGAGAGCCTCTGATTTGAGTGCTGGCCCTCACCAGACCCACTACTACTCCACTGCTTCACTACTCCACTACTATCTTGCAATCTCTGCGCTCAAGTCATACCATTCCAGCCAATACTCACTTTTAAAATTTAAAAGTTTTAAATATCGAATACTCTTTTCTGTCGTGACTTTAATCCAAAGTATTTGTCTCTTCAATCGAAAGTTGCGTTGAGTTGAGTGAAGCCACCGAAATGCCGACTCACACCAACCAGAAGTTGACCATGGACGACGACATCGTGGTCGGCGGCATCGGCGGCCGCTTTCCCGAGTCCGAGTCTACCGACGAGTTCGCCCACAATCTCTACAACAAAGTGGATATGATTAACGCCGATCCCCGTCGCTGGCCATCAGGTATGTCACACATTCGGTCCAACACTTATTCTAAGTATTCTTTAAATTAGTTATGAATATATTTCCAAGCTTAAAAATCTCATACGTTAGTCATATTCTTGCCTAGAATCACTGACCTAGTGAACTAGCTAATGGAACCTGAGCATGTCACTCTATGGTAAACGATTTCCTGGCGTTTTCTATGAGCTGGAATGATTGAGATGTTGTTGATTATCCCAAATCTCTTAGCCATTCCAGTCCTATAGTGAATGTCTGATTCTTCGCCTCTCACCTGCCGTCTAATTTATGACCAAGTTAATATTTATAGACGTATTTACCGCTTATGATAATTAATTTGATTATTGAGGCCTGACTTGACTTGACTAGAATTACTAGAATGGACTTGGCCAGATGAAATATGAAATATGGTGTAGCATGAATAGCATGAATAATTGATGGCTAACTTAATTAAGGTTGTTATCGATTACTTGCTTGCAATTTATGAGAATCGCAATCAATTAAAAACAATAGAATTTATTACTCGATATTTGCATTGCATTCCTCACAAGCGATAAATTTCTCACATAATTAACATTTGTTTATCAACTTTACGACTGATTTATTGACCTCTCGTTGACATTCTTCCCGATCAAGACCTCAATGGAATGAACCCTCGAATGGGAAAACTGAAGAACATCGAGAAATTCGATGGACTCTTCTTCGGTATCATGAACTCCATGGCCGATGTGATTGACCCGCAGTCTCGGCTCTTGTTGGAGACCACATATGAGGCCATTATCGACGCCGGTATGACCTGTCCATCGATGGCCACAAACCAATGCTTACCATTTGCATTATGACCAGGTATTAACCCGCAAACACTCAGAGGCTCCGACACTGGTGTCTACATTGGCTACTCTTCGTTCGGTATGCCCGACGGTGTGCCCGAAGATGTGCAGCCGGACTCGCAGAGCAACATGGCCGATCTGCTGCTGTGGACCGCTGGCTCGCAGAAGTGTCTCTATGCCAACAGAGTGTCGTTCGTCTTCGACTTCAAGGGCCCGTCAATGGTGATCGACACCGCCTGTTCCTCAAGTTTGGTCGCCTTCAGCACTGCAGTCAATGACTTGCGATTAGGTATTGAATCAACTGATCTCCAGTAGTGACCGGTGTCTAACAATCCTTTCCAATGTCCAGGCAAGTGTCGTCAGGCCATCGTCGGCGGCACACAAGTATGTCTTCAGCCCTTTTCCAACCAAATCTTTCAGTCGACTCGATTGAACGCTTTGGACGGTTTGCCCAAAGTATGGGACGAAAAGGCCGACGGATTCGTGAGAGGAGAGACGGTTTGCTGTTTCCTTCTGCAACGAAAGGCAGACTCGAAACGTATTTACGCCACTGTCTTGAACTCGGGAGTCAACATCGACGGCAACAAACGAATGGGAATGTTCTACCCATCGGCCGAAGCTCAGGAGGAGCTGATGGTCAAAGTGTACAAAGAAGTGGGTGTTGACCCTGCTGATGTTAACTACTTCGAGGCCCACGCCACCGGAACCAAAGTAAGAATAAACCTGATGATTAAATTACAATGACGACTAACTGGTCCCGCTCGCACCACCAGGTGGGTGATCCCCAAGAAGCGAAGGCCATTTATAACGCCTACTGCGCCAAAGTCAAGAGAGACGAGCCAATGCCCATCGGTCTGCTCAAAAGCAACATCGGTCACGCCGAGGGCGCGTCCGGTGCCTCTTCCGTGGCCAAAGTGCTCATTGCATATGAGAAAGAGATGATTCCTCCGAGTCTCCATCTCACTAACATTAAAGCCAATATCAAAGAGTACTGTCCGCCCCTATTGCCCGTTACCGAGAACCACAAATACAAACCGGGTATCGCCGGAGTCAACAACTTCGGTGTCGGCGGAGTCAACGCTCACGTATTGCTCGAACCCAACTATAAGACACAAAGTGAAGACAGCCTTAAGATTGCTGAAGACATTCCACGAATTGTCAACATCTGTGGCCGAAGCGAAGAAGCGTTCAATAAGATTGCCACCTGGATGCAAGAGAATCCCGATAAGGTCACCCGCGACTTCTTGGCACTTATTGCTGAGACCATGAGAGTCCAGCCATCACTCAATTCCAGTGGAATGCCATACAGAGGTTGGTTTGAGACGATCTGTTGATTCTTGAGAACAACGAAATAATATATTTTCTGTTCTTCAGGTACTCTTATGATTAAGAAGACGGAGAATGGCTACGAATACAAGAGACAGAACTCGATGTTCACCCTTAAGACTCAACGACCCCTTTGGTTCGTTTTCCCCGGTCTGGGCGGACAATGGGTCGGAATGGCCAAGGCTTTGATGCCAATCAAGATTTTCGCCGACAAAATCGAAGAATGCCATAACATTCTGAAGCCTTTTGACATCGATTTGAAACATCTGCTGCTGTCGGACGACAAGAGCTCGATGTCGACAATGACCAACAAATTCTGTGCCACCACTGCTATTGAGATCGCTTTGTTCGATGTCATCCAATCTCTTGACATAGTTCCAGATGGAATTATGGGCCATTCCTTCGGCGAGATCGCTGCGGCTTATGCTGACGGAAGTTTGAACACTGAAGAAGCTCTTCTGGTCACATATTTCAGAGGAGTGGTCACTGAGAGTGACAAAAAGATCCCGAAGGGTCTGATGGCTGTGTTGGGCATGTCCTGGAACGAGGCCAGAAAGCAGTGCCCGAAGGGAGTGAGCGTTGTCTGTAACAACGGTAAGGACACTGTTGTCGTCTCCGGTCTGTACTCCGAGACCAAGGAAATGGTCGACAAAATGTCGAAGAAAGGCATTTTCGCGCGTGAGTTGCAGAGCAGTGACATTCCCTATCACAGCGAGTATCTGATGACATCGGCGCCTAAACTCACTGAAGAACTCAAGAAAGTGGTTCCTAATCCTAAGCTCAGGTCCAAGAAGTGGGTATCAACTGCTCTCATGGACAGCAGTGACTGCGACGAAGCTCTGAAGTACGCTTCGGCCGAATACTTCGTGCACAACCTGATCAGTCCGGTCTACTTCTACAACAAGTTCAAGCACTTGCCCTCAGATGCCATTATCCTCGAGATCGGACCTCACGGTCTCTTCGCAAAGGTGGTGAAGGAGACCCTCGAATCGGGCGCTTATTTATCTGTGATGAAGAAGGATGGAAATGAGACCAACTTGGAGATGTTCCTGGGCACAGTGGCCAAGCTCTATGAATTGGGTCTGAACCCGATCATTGAGAACCTCTACCCGAAGGTCGAGTGGCCAGTGGCCCGAGGCACTCAGTCGCTCAGTTCGCTGATGATCTGGGAGCACAAGGACAACAACTTTGTCCGCAAATATCCGGACTTCCACTTCCGTCCCACCGCTTCAGACCTTAACGAGACTTACAATCCTCAGCAAAATATTAAGGCTGTTCTGCCCGAGCATTGCATCGACGGCAATGTCTTATACCCGGCCACAGGTTACCTGATGTTGGCCTGGAGAAGGATGGCTGCCCAGCACGGAAGGATCTGGAACCAGCTCCCGGCTATCTTCGAAGATGTCCAATTCAGACGACCCATCTTCTTGTCTGATACCGACATCACCAGAATCAAAGTCAAATACCACGAAACAAGTGGTAAGTAATCTCGGAATTGATAGCAATGACCGCAATTAAACTGATACTCAATTGTCCTTGCTCAGGCGAGTTCACCATCATGGAGCAGGGCAACGTGTGTTGTCTCGGAAAGATCCGAACCACCGATGAATACGTGCTCAGTCTTCAGTCAATGATGGTCGAGGAGAACGCTCTTCGAGAGAAGGACGACTTCGAGATCAATCTGACCGCCGCTGACTTCTACAAAGATATCAAAATCCTTGGTTACGATTACGGTCCGAAGTTCCGGCGAATCACCAAGGTGAAGACCAACGACTTCGAGAAACTGCACGGCGAAGTGGAATGGGACGGCAATTGGATCACTTTCATGGACTCTCTGCTCCAGACTATGTGCGCTGCGATGCCGTTCCGCCGAATGATGGTTCCGGTGATGATCCGATCGCTCCGATGCGACCCCAAGACTATGTACGAGGGAATCGCAGCCAACAAGTTCTCGGAGAACAGAGCCGATGAGCTCATTGAGGAGAAGGTCCAGGAAGACGACATCCAAGAGATCCTGGCCAGACAGGGCGGTAACGACGAGACTGAGGTCGAGGGTGTGCTCAACGCCAATAGCGTCGACTACATCGAAGAGCTGTTCGGCAAAGAGTTCCACGTTTACAAATCCAATTTGCCGTTCGTGGCTGACATGAACTCCCGAACCATTGTCACCTATGGCGTCGAAATCGAGGATCTGATGGCTTTCCCCATCCCTCGCAAGTCAAATATGCAGGACTTGAAACTGGAATACTACCAGTTTATGGCCAACGAAGACAACAACGCTATCGAAGAGTGCAATAAACAGGCGATGAAAGAGTATCTGAAGGTTTGCTCGTCGATGGCCGGAAAGGTCAAAGAGCTGGTTGAGTCTGGCGGCAAAGGCAACGCCGAGATCACCGACGAGAATGTGAAATCACATTTGGCTGACATTAAGGATGACCAGGTTATGCTGAAGATCCTCCATGAGCTCTACAAGAGCTGCGTCGACGAGAACCAGAACATAAACACCAATCAGTTACTGACCGACATTCAGACCAAACCGGAGTTTGACATGTCTTTGGATATGATCAACGCTGCTTCAAAGAACGAACATTTGGTCCGCACTTT
>JAQGBE010000647.1:0-15955 GCA_034698225.1 Scheloribates latipes | reverse complement strand
TGTTAATCATAATGAGCAAGATACTATTATCATAATTCGGTCAATTTTCGCAAATAATTGATTCTATATCGACATATAAAAGTTAATTAACTCATAAATGAGGTTAAAAATTTTGGCTGCCATGTGTAATAGCCAGCGCATTATGTTAATCATGTTTATAGTAAACATTTTCAATTAGAAAATTTAATCTTTTTGATTTATTCCAGATTGGGCTGAACTAAGATTCAGTTGCTATCAATGTCAACGTGATTTTCCGAATAAATCCACCTATTTGGCTCATGAAATGGATGATCATGGTAGAGATTTCTGTCCGGAATGTAATTCGCTTTTTGATGTCGGAGAAAATCATTTGAATCTCTGTAATGGCAATAATAATTTTGAGTACACTGGACGAGTTGTGAAAGTTTCTACCCAGACCGGGGGTAACTCCTACACAAGTGAGAACTCATCTATAAAACTAAGAAAATCTGCGTTCAATGATTTCCTCACTCAACATGAATTGACAAATACAACAAAAATTGTTGATCTTCATAACTTTTTCGGCTATTATAATCAAGATTTGCGAAAGTTTATAAAATCGAAACTTAATATTCTGAAAGCAATCAAAATTCAATTTTGCTTACAAATATTATTCAATCGAAGCGACAACGATAAATTGGTGGAACAGATTGGATATTTTGCAACCAAAACGGAATATCTTGCTAACTTTGCATTTTGGGAGGATCTTCTTGGAAAGTTCATTGCCCAACTGGATAATCAATTATTGGAATATTCTATCAATGGGAGCAATTGGATCATTAAAAAAATTATGCGTTTGGATATTAATGTAGGCAGATACCGACCAACATATGGTCGTTGCCCGAAAAATAGTTTGCCATTACGTTTGAAGGCGAAAAAAGCTCTTGTTTGTGTTAAGAATAAAGACGATAAGTGTTTTCTCTATTCCATTTGTGCAAAACTTTTTCCAACTAAAAAAGCTTGGCAGCAAAACAGACCACAATATTACAATGAATATTTCAAAAAATTCAATTTAAATGGAATCCATTTTCCATTTGAAATCAAACAATTAAATAAGTTTGAGAAGCAAAATTCTCATTTGGAAATGAAAATTAACGTTTATGGTTATAATCATTTCGATTACAAGAATCCGGATATATTTCCCGTTAGAATATCTAAAATGAAAAATAAGAATGTTGTTGATTTATTATTATATGATGACCATTATTATTTAATCAAAAATTTTAATCGTTTAATTGGAACAAAAGATCACTATTATCACAAGTTTTGTCGCAATTGTTTACTTGGATTCAAAACAGAGAAGAAACTGAAAATTCATGCCATTGATTGTGAAAAATACAGTGCAACCAATTCTTATATGCCAACTAACAAAATAATGAAATTCTGCGATTTTAATCATCAATTAGGTAATTATTTCTAATAAATTTTATTATTAATTTTTTTTTCAAATAGAATATAATTTCACAATGTACGTTGACTTCGAAACCATCAACGTAAATTCTGATGAAACGTCTAATAATTCTAAAGTTCTTTGTCAACATATTCCTTGTGGATTTGCATTGATTTGTGTTGACAAACACAGTAAAATTCTTTTAAATTATGTTTATCGCGGCCATGATTGTATAGATATTTTTCTCAAAGTTTTGCACGAATATTCTAAGGATTTATTCATCATGTTGGATAAATATTGTGAAATGGAAGATCTTTCTCATGAACAAGAAGCAAATCATCAATCAGCAAACTTATGTCATATTTGTAAAGGAAGATTCAAATTAACTGATATTAAAGTAAGACTCTTTTTACTAAATTTTTTGTAACAATTTTCAACTAGGTACATGATCATGATCACCAAACCGGAAAATACCGTGGTCCAGCACATCTCATTTGTAATATAAATTATGTTCATAAACGTGAAATCCCTATTTTTGCTCACAATTTAAAGGGGTTTGATGGGAATTTGATTTTGAAAAATTTGAACAACATTGAATTCAAAAGGGTCAACATTTTACCTAAAACTACAGAAAAATTTTTAAGTTTCAGTTTGCAGACAGGAACGAGAAATTACATAAAATTCCTAGATAGTTTTCAATTTCTCTCCACTTCTCTTGATAATTTGACAGAGAATTTGAAATCTCAAGGTTTGAACACTTTCAAAGTTACAAGAAAAGTTATTGAGAGTAGATATGGACCTATTGATGATGAATTCTTCACCAAATTAGTCGGAAAAAGTGCTTATCCATATGAATGGATAAACTCTTTCGATAAATTTGCAGAAACTTTCCCTCGTAGAAGAAAATTTTATTCTAAATTGAGATATTCTCATGTTGAACCAGAACGATATGAGCGAGCTAAATATATCTATGACTACTTTAATTTTCATGATATGGGTGACTTCCATGATCTCTATGTGTTATTAGATACGTGTCTTTTGGCTGATGTTTTCACAGCATTTAGGAAAAACTCTTTGAAAATACACGGTTTAGACCCATGTTATTATTATAGTATTCCATCACTTAGTTGGAATGCAATGTTGAAATATACGAAAATAGAAATTGAGTTATTTCAAGATATTAATATGTATTTATTCATTGAAAAAGCATTAAGAGGAGGTATAAGTCAAGTATCTTGTAGATTTGCGCAAGCGAATAACCAATATATGACCGAAGGTTATGATGAAACAAAGCCTAATAGTTTTATAACGTATTTTGATGCTAATAATTTATACGGAATGGGGTTATCTCGACCAATAGCTTATGGGAATTATAAATGGTTGACTAATGATGAATATGATAAAATCGATTGGGATCAATTGTCAAATAACGGAGAGATTGGTTATATATTAGAATGTGATTTACACTATCCTGATGAAGTACATAATCTACATCGCTATTATCCATTAGCACCTATAAAACGAAAAATTAAATATGATGAATTATCAATTTATCAAAAATCATTAATTGCAAAATTCAGCCAAAGTGATATCAAATATATTTCTTCAGAAAAATTGATTTTAGATTTGAATGATAAAGATAATTATGTTTTACATTATAGTAACCTCAAACTCTATTTAGAGTTAGGTCTAAAAATAAAAAAAATTCACAGAGTACTCAAGTTTTCACAATCAAAATGGTTGGCACCTTATATAGCACTCAATACGAAGCTAAGAGAAGAAGCAAATGATAAATTCACACAGGATCTATATAAATTATACAATAATTCTGCTTTTGGTAAAAGCTGTGAAAACATAAGAAGTCATGTTAATATGAAATTAGTACTCAATGAAAACCAAGCCAAAAACTATTTGAAAAAACCTCTATTCGAATCGTTTGAAATTATTGATTCAGAAAAAGTTTTAATTAAAATGAGACGAGCAAAAATTATTCTGAATAGACCAATAATAATAGGATTCACGGTTTTAGAACATTCAAAAAGATTAATGTATGATTTTTTCTATAACGTTTTTGTGAAATTCTATTCCGAGAGGTGCAAATTGCTTTACACAGGTATTTAACACTATGCATTTCACATTGTTTATTCATTGTATTTTTTCAGATACGGATTCGTTTATAATGCACATACAAACAGAAGATATTTATTCAGATATGAAAGAGTATTCGCATTTGTTAGATCTGTCAAATTATCCAAAAGATCATCAATTGTACAGTGAGAACAATAAGAAAAAACTAGGGTATCTTAAAGATGAAACAGAAGGAAGAATTATCTCACAATTTGTTGGATTAAAACCCAAACTTTATTCAATCAAATATGACAATGGTGTTATCATTAAAAAATGCAAAGGTCTTCAAAATGTTATTGTGAAAAATTATATAAGCCATGAAGATTATATCAATGTACTTCAAAATGAGAATTATATTATATCACAAAATCGTAGAATTGAATCAAAAAAATTAGAATTGAGAACAATTCAAACGAATAAAATTTCACACACATGTTTAGACGATAAAAGATTTTTATTGAACAAAATAGAATCACTGCCTTATGGACATTACAGTTTATAATGTTTTTTGATTATATTTTTCAACATTAATTCATTGAAATTTTTGTTATTACAGAATAATTTTAATATATCATTGTATTTTAAACCTCGTGATCTAAATAGAATAAATAATATACAATATTGACCACAGGTTATAGCATTATTACTTTGTAATTGTAAATTATTGTAAATAAATTTGTTGTTATAAATTTTCAAAAAATTCATTATTTCTTCGTTGATCGGTTCGATTCCAAAACTATCGAAATATTCAATCGGTCCATATCTTGGTGAAAAAACAGCAACCCAATGTTCTCCAGGTTCATATGATTTGTCTGTATTAAAGACCATAGAAAATGGTCTTTTCATTTTTATTTTCGGTATTTTATCTATGGGATAAACACCTAAAAAATATTTTCTTGAGAAAATATTTTCTTCTATGCAGTATGAAATTTCGCGAGTTTCCATTTAATAATCAGTTAACACGTTCCTATTCTTGTCAATCTCTATTATGGAATCAAATCTGCCAATACAGATCAATTTAAGTGGTGTAGCGAGTTCATTATCAAAACGCAATTCTAGTCTTAAACTCCCTTCTTTAGATAAACATATATAATCATTAATTGTATTGCTAAAGTCTTGATTGAAATTGAGGGCATATAAACTGAATGAACTTTTGAAAGCTTTGTAAGTAATGTCGAGAATTCCGATTCCATTAGTCATGCACTGTTCATTGAAAAAGTCGAAATATTCCCTTTCATATGAATCGGTTGAGTAACTTGGTGTATAAGGCACAGACGGATATGGCTTATTATTGTAATAGGCACAAGCATAATTTAACCCATAATTTTTGAAAGCTAATGAATTTTTCTGATAATCTCCATTAGAAGCACCATGATCAACCAATCCAAATATTATTTGATCAGGAAGGGAACCAAGAAAAATATTATCAAGGACAAAATGAGATTGACCCTGCGATAAGTTCAACATTATAGTATTCCTCCTTTTGATCGGATAAACAGCATTTGACACTTGTAATGTCTTATTAATTGAATTAAAATGACCAGGCGATAACATTACATGTCGAACATAAAGACATGCATCAAGTATTCTGAGTTTCGGTTCAGTTGCATCTAGGGCAGCAACTCCAGCCGCGGCGACTCTTGCTGCACTGCCCATTGTGCAGAATGGGTTGCTATTTGCGATGAATTTGATGCGTACAGCCACACCATTAACTAAATATCGGTCGCATTCTGCTAGTTCATTGAAAAATCGCCCATAAAGTCGGAACTTTTTGCTTGTGTTGGATATTTCGGCGCAATCTGTATTTATTGAATCGGGATTTGTTATTTGATCTCTGGTGCTTGGGAAGTACCCTATGGAATAAAAAATTAATCTTGCAATTAATTTATTCAATATATCGTACCTGCGCTTCGTAAATACGTATGTTTGCTTTTATTGTCATATTTGATCAGTGTATTGATGTAAGACGTGTATGCGTAAGCATTTGTTGATTGAGTAATGATTGTATTATTCAAAGTGATTTCGACTTGACTCCAAATGGAATTCAATGCATTATTGATCAGAGAAAAACGATTATTTTGTGTATTATCATATGGAGAATTGTCTTGTTTTAATAACTGACATTCAATAGATAAGAATATATTCTCGAAATCGATGAAATATTCACTACTAGCCGGTATTGAAAATTCTAAATTATTTGAATTCGTTAATGCTGAAATCGGGTGGAATTGAACAACTGTTGATTCTTGTTCACTATTTTGAAAATAACTTTTTTTGAATAGATCCAATTCTCCCTTATAAATTTCACGAGACATTATAAACTGTCAAAAATATTATTACGTTTCCTCGATTTTCTTTTGGGTTTTCTCTTTGGTTTCGACTTCTTTCTGCGAGGTTTAGCTTTAGAATGTTTTCTTTGTGACTGCTTTCTCCTTTTTATTCGTTTTTTGGAAACTCGTCTGATTCTTCTTCGTTTACCCTTTTGATTGATAATTTTTTCCATATCTTCAAGTGTCTCATTAGCTGTCCGTTTCAAATTTGATTTAATTGATGACTTTAAGTTTTCACCAGAAATCACATCTTGTACGACATCCTTACCCAAATTGAAAGCTTTTTTACCGAAAAATTTCAATATTGGTAAACTCAGTTTACCGATTGTACTAAAAATTGAATAACCTCTTTGAAAAGGTTTTCCAGAGAAATAAGTGATATAATCTTTACTATATCCATGTCCAGCTTGGTTGAAATAATAATTATCATAAGTCGAGTCAAATATATCATAATATTTATTCATTTTTCCTAAAAATCAATGTGATAGTCACTGTGCCTTGCTCGAAAATGACCAAATTGCCAGAGGAGTCTCTTATTTCAATGGTTATTGAGTCGAATTTGTTCAGGCGCAGTGAACGGAATAAAAGTGGATTGAATGTGATAGCTTTCATCGCTTTATCGTCTTTCACTTTTTCCAAAGGGAAGATTCTTAGGAGTTGCGTCTTTATATTAGAAACATATGACTCTTTAATTACATCGCAATAAATGAATAATGTATGATTCATCCCGAATAAATCGACTTTATATTTCGATAGCAATTTAGGTATATTAATCTCTTTCTCTTTATATCCAAACATTGAATTAAGATATGTTGAAAAAATGAAGAATATTTCAATTTCCATAATGATTTCATCATGATTGTCATCATTTTTAACTTTGATTTTACCATTTCTGCATGAAAAACGATCACCATTTATTTCAATAGAGGGTAGTGAAAAATCATATAATTTATGTTTTGCATATTTTCTAACTAATTTTGTATTTTCAACTTTTGTAGTATCATCATTTGATTCGGAAATTTTGATATTTAGATCCGATTTAAGTTCTTCTAGATTTTGATAATGTTTGCTAGGCAAAATTATTTTATTTTTCAGAGGGAAAATTTTCACACCATTCGTGAATGCTAATTTGATTGTTCTTGCTTCTATCTCTTCGGGGATATTTTTCACCGAAGTGGGAAATATAACTTCTGCGATAGCACATTGATAACCAGTGAAATCGAGAGCTGTTTCGAATTCTGTAGTGAATTTTGATTGTTTGTTGTTTGGATTGATAGCAGAGTAGTAATCAGATCTCAAAACAATGATTTCATCCATTTTTAACAATATTCAATTCAAATTCATAAAATGAACCTTTTATTTCGTTGTTTTCAAGATCACTCAGAATGTATCTTGGAAATGGCAATGTGTATAATTTCTTTTTAATGATGAAGATTTCGTTTGTCCACTTGCTTTTATATCCCTTATCAAATGTAGACTTCAATTTTGTTATACGTACTTTATCTCCAGGAGTGAAATTTGATTTTTTGTTCGGTATTCTTTCAGAATATAAATTTAAAAATACATCATCTTCATTTTTAGAATTGACATCTTTTGGTTTATACTTAGTTTTTGAATGAATTGAATTGTTATATATCCAAATAATTTGTTGCAAAACATCTATATATTTCCGAGTATTTTCGAGTAAAAAATACTTAGAAATTTTTTCTTTAACTGTTCTTATAGCTCTTTCTACGGTAGCTGCTTTTACCTCGGTATTTCTCAGGATATAATGAGTTATATTTTTCTGTTTTAAAAATGATTTGAAATTTTTATTTATGAATTCACTTCCCGCATCTGATAATAAGACTTTACATTTTCTACCATTTTTCAAAATAATATCGAAAGCCTTGATTATTGAAAAAGGTTTTTTATTTTTGATAACTTCAGCAAATACAAATTTTGATAACAAATCAATAACAATAAGAATATAATTGTTTCCCTCATTGTGTTTCGATATATTTCTATAATCAATAAGATCTGCAGCCCAGAAATTATCAATTGAGCTTGATACAAATGGTGATCTACGTCTGGAGAATTTATATTTATTCAAACTATAATTATTTTGCTGACTAAGCCATCTTCTCACGAAATCTTGAGTTATCGATTTGGATAGTAATTTCGCTTGAGAATAGATTTTTCTAATCGATCCCAAATAATTTGGTGACTTTATATCATAATAAATTTTTTTTAATATCAATTCATTTTTTCTTGAGTCTTCGTGTAGATTTGGCATTATAGGGCCTCCAAACGGAACGAGAATCTTCTTCTGAACTTGGAGATTTATTTGCATAAAAATTATTCAACCGACTTATTGTGCGTTTTTTCGCAGATCTGGAGATCGGTTTTCGAACAACTGCTCTTATAGAGGCATTTCTAGGTGTATGATATGATGTTGAACTATTCGCTGTGTCATTAATACTAGATAATAAAGTTGACTCCATTGGTGGTATGAATGTATTGTTCAAATCAATAACTTGTTCTGGTTCTTTATTAAGAATTTCATTGTCATATGTAAGCACTGGTTTATATTTGATAGTGTTGAATTTATTTAATGTCTGAATGAATAATCTATATTTTGAATCTTCATCAAGTTTAGAATAAATAATGTTTTTCATCATATCATCCAGTGCCGATAGTTTCTTATTCTCAATAGGTGTGCTATTAATCAAGGTGTTCACCAAATGTTCATTCTTGGTTAATTGTTGATCATCAATAGGAATCAATTTCATTTTTTTAACTTTTGACATTTTGTTGAACTATCTAATAAGTTTATCTAATAGAAATAATGCAGATGGTATGAGAATATTCAAGAATCCTCCTCGTTGAATGATAACTTTCTTTTTTTGATACAGTGGTTTCTTTTTTTTCAAAAATTCGATGTATTTTCGTGATTTTTTCAGTAATTTGATTTTGAAATCACTAATTTTTAGATTTCCTCTTAAAAAATTATCACATATTTCACTAATGGCATCAATAACACAACGTTTTACTTTAACGATGAATTGGTTCTTCTGTTTTGTTGTTTTGCACTTCAATAATTTTCTCAAATCTGCCTCACACCTTCGAATCAAATCCATTATATATAAACGTCTTGACTGAAATTCGTATCAAATATATTTGCACGATATCTTATTTTGGTTGGAGTTTCCTGATTCAAGTCAATGATCAAATAAGAATAAGGTTTTTTCGTTGCTTCTAAATAAGCATCTATAAGTTTGTGTTTATGACCACGCCCATCCAAACGATTTGATAGCGTTTCGATTTGTAATATTTCATTGGGATTCTTCAGCAGAACAACATATGAACTACACAAATATATATTCCTCATATATTTCCCTTTTGGGAAAAGATTTTGAGTGATAAATATGACAGTAATATTTTTGTGGTGTGAATATTTAGTGAACAAATTGCTGACTGTCAAATTATTCGCTGATTTGTCCATATTGTCATCAAGAATCAGAACTGTTGGTTTTGTTGAATCAACTTTTTCAATAAAATCTTCGTCAATATCGGAAATGTATTCAAAATCTTCGAAATTTGAATTTGGTTTGGTATCAGAACAAATTACTTTGTTAACAAATACCACATCGAATAAATATTTAGCATTTTTTATTAAATTTTCAACAAATGTTGTCTTTCCACTGCAACTTGGTCCAACCACAAGAAACCGTGATGGATGTTTGAATGTGACATCATATTCATCCATCAATAGATAATGTTATTGAATGTAGAATTATTAATTAATTCTGTCATATATTCACGTGAAATATAATGCGAAGTGGTAATTAACTGTGATGTTGTGCCATTGCAATTCATTATATTTACAAAATTAAGATAACATGATTGGTTGAATAATCGGATCTCATAATCTATCTGATTATTAAAATCGTAATTATACCGGAAAACATGATTGAAAATATAGAAAACTCCCAATAAATTTGAAATAACACTGATAACACTGATAAAACTGATAACACCGAGTAGTATATGGATTTTCATTTTGAATTTATGAAAATGAAAGCAAAATCTTTTTTATATTCAACAGATCTGTTGAGTCAGGTATATCAATAAAAATTAATTCGGCTATTAATTTTTTTTCGAATTTGATTACTAATCAATATCGACTTAATTTTTTTACAAGTAAATTTTATCAACTTTGATATATAGATAAGCAACATATATAAATATTCTTACCACACACAGTAAATCATTCACAAAATTCATTTAAGACCATGGCTATGATTAATAGTGAAGAAGTTAATTTTGATGACGTACGTCTCGTATTATGTGTTAATGGCTTCACAATCGATGACCAATTCCAAATAGTAGAACTTGGTTTCTGGTCAAGAAGACTTTGTGGAGTTATACCATTCAAGTCTTCGAAAGCCTGGTGCAAATTGGACCCGATCGATCGATTGACCGCGAGTTATCTGACGAATGAATTTCATGGGATTGATCTCGACGCCTTGAAAGACAATTCTTCGATGTTTCAAACTGATATCTTCGGAGCAATTAAAACGATTTATCAACTTTGTAACGATGGGCAGCCGAATCGTTATTTGATTGGATATCTGGGCAATCAATGCCTTCTCGAGCTGTTAGGCAAAATCGGGATCGGAAGTTATTTGGTCAACTTGAAAGATATTGATTCATCAGCGTCATTGTCATATGACAAAATCCGACGAGATCAAAAGTATGGCTCTAATGAGATGAGAATTTGTTCCATGCATCACCCTTTAGGGAAAGGACTTCCGCCTCCGATTTGTGCTGGTGCTGTGGCAAACTTTCTGGGCTATTATTGCTCTAAGCCGAAGAAGAATGAAATTATCTAATAATTGTTTTTCTATCAAATTTATAAAAATTTTAATTTTTGAATATTTTAAAATCGAAATGATGGGGCACATAGATAAACGTCTATAAACGCAGATAAACGTCTATGTGCCCCATAAAATTCAATATATATATATATATTGTAATGTTTGAATATCCTCATGAATAAACGATTACTCAATTCAATTTAATTTATTATCACTACTATCTTCATTAAAATATCTTGATAGTATTTTTTGATTAGATTAATAATTTTAATCTGATTGATTAGATGATTATCTAATACGACATAATCTTTGTGATTTATGATAAGATAAGAAGTGAAAAGCTACAGAACCGGAGGTTATAATACAACAGACAGACACTCCGATTGTCAATCAATTCGGAAGGCGTTTGGCGTCCGATAATTGTTTGAGCGTTTGTTGGCATCGATTGGCCAACCGTTGGCTCTGTGCGAGTGTGTGGCCATCGATACGAGCCGTGCCTTCCACACAGCCCTCGCACACATGGATCCGACGACAATAGCGATTGTCTTTCATCACTCATATACTCTTTTTTCTATTACAACCGATAATAATAAGAGTAATGACAGCAAAGCATTAAACGCTCGGCCAATGCATCACTCGATAGCACAACAACTCTATTATTTCAAATGAGATAATGGACTCGACTCTGGTCTGGTCTGGTCTGCACACCAGAGCCACTGCCGACCAACTCTTTACTTAGTTTTCTGGTCAGACAATCACAACTGTATTCCACTAACAAATGATTATTATCGCCACAAATATCACTATAACTTACGTAACGATCAGTTTTTTGTTCTGCACTTGTTTTTGTCGGTCACTCCCGCCGTTAGAACAACCGATTGGACAACCATTTCAACGGCCGATCGACCGGTGATTGATAGATGAGTTGAGAGATTCATATTGGAGCTTGGTCATCACTGATCATCACTGCAATTATTGCAATCTGTGAATGATTGATTCGATTGGCTAAAAAATAGCTGTCATATAACTTAATTAGTGGATGCAAGGTCATCTATAATTAAACTGATAACCATTGTTCAGTTTATCATCGGCTCTGGTCTGGCATTAGCCGATCATATTTGCAGTCGAATCGCCAAATATTAAGATTAATCGTATTGTCCGCCAAAAAAAGTGGACAAAACCTCTTTCACTGAATGACAACTGACTTCCGAAAGTATAACACAGAATATCCGGACAGTTATGCGCTCTGAATAATGATCCGAAACAAACATATTCTTCAGATTTTTGCGGATTAATTGTTCTGTTGTTATGTAAGAACACGTTTTTGTTTCTACGACAATGGGGTTTGTTATCAAACGACAAAACTACTCATTAATTGAGAGAAAAGTAGAGAATATATTATGTGTTTTGTTATCTTGTTATTTGGCTGTACAGTAAATAGAGTTAGTTCTCAGAAAGTTCTCAGAAAAATTATAATTATTATTCATTTGACTATAAAATTGTTTAAACAAAAGCAAACAAATGCAAGAGTTCTTGGGTTAGAATTTTTTCAGTGAAATTTATAAGACTCGTCATTGACGCTAGAATTAGCCCATTGTTTGTTGAGAGCAAACAAATTGGTAGCAACTAAAAAGGCCAAGATGACAAATTGCCTCCAATTGACCTGACTCGCGCACAATCAATCACAAACTTTTTGGATTTTAGAGCCAACAAGATTATTGTGGATTAATTAACCCTTCTTGAGGGAGAAGAGCGAACGAGATCAGTTCGATTAGGCGACAGCAGACGCGTCGACAATCAATTGGCAATTAATCCGAACCCACTTTAAGTGAGTTCACGTCTAAATTTGTACCTAATCTTACATTTTTTTGTCGCTATTCTTAATAATGTGTTTCCTTAGGAGAACTCAATTCCTGTGTTAACACGACTTCCATTTTCACGCTTTGTTTAACTTAAGAAAAATTTAGAGATTAGTCGCAAAAGAATTTGTTGTCTCCTTTTTTGCCTCATCTTCTCTACTCGTTGTTTGAGTTAATGCACACAAAAAAAAATCGGTAATTAATTAGGTTTAGACACCAATACAGTCATTAATTTTGAGACATTTATCATTCGTTTTCGAGATAAGACTTTTTGTTCGCAAGACTTCAGAGTTTTTCTGGCAAACTATTGGCTAATGGCGTCACCGGTGAGACAATTACCGTTTAGCTATGGATACAAACCAATATTGCACATGACTATCGTGATATTATGGTATTATGGTCTTCTGGATGGCATCGGCGGCGATCACCCGCTTAACGCCTCATTTTCTAACAAAGCATGACCGGTGGGGACGAAAGAGGTAGTAACAGCGATCGTCCAATCATATGAGATCTTACAAAATATACGTTTCACTACTTTTGCGGGATATAAAAGCTGTGGAAACCAACAGGAATTCTACGGTATATGGCAATTGTTAAATACTGTCAGCTTTTTTATGCGAGTAATTAGAATCAAAACTCATTATTGACTCGATTTTTCACTTTTTAAAAAACACTCCGAGGAATGAGTGAACCTTTGATTGATTAAAATATAGGATTTTTCTCTCTCGACATAACTTTAATCATCGCTTCGAATCTAAAAAAGTGCTCCAAAAGGGTAGACATCGACCACTCGTTTAATACTCACTTCAGACGTTAATCACTAATTTCATTGATTTTCATAAATCTTTTGAATTAATTTCGTAATAATTTAATTCATAAAACATCTTATAATTTATTGAAAGTCAAAATTGAAGCCATTATTTCATTTAATTCTTTAATATGTTTTGCATTTTAAGGCGAATTGAATTATTCAGAGCAAAAAATGTTTACATAAATTAGTTCCGGAATTTAATTTACCGAACATTTATTGTAAGTTATTCCATGTTTAATGTGAGCTAGGACCTTTCATCAACACAATTTATAGTTCACAAGAAAACTTTTAAACTTCTTAAATTGAAAAGTCTCTGGTATTCTAATTCCTAATATTACTACTAATGGACTATTATTACTCCTGTACTCAATTTATGGATAATGGTATTAGAAGAGGCAATAGAAACTAGTTCATAATTTCAATATGATTAACTTTGGTCATTTGATAAATGCTCTTACAAACCAATCGATGTTTTGTATCGAATTGATTGATACACTTTTGCAGAAAAAGTTTTGCTCTATATTATAGTAACGAGTAATTGATTTTCAATGAAAGATAACATTTGTTTGTATATTTCGAACCCGATATCAGTAATCATAAGAAAAACAAAATGCAAACTCAGTATAAAAATGAAATGACAGACATTGGGATAAATGTTTGGGTCATTGTCTATGAATGGCAGGCATCCATTCCTCGGACTCCGTGTTCGCACACTATTCCCTCGAAGAGACATCAGACGAATAAAGGGATTGACTGAATGGGTTCACTGGAAATACCAAATGACAGTGTTATTGCTCTTCTGATTCTTATTCTGGTTATTCTTATTGCTATTATTGCGTTCTGAGAGACGAACGGATTCGCATCGCATCCGAAAGATTCGACTCTTATTAGCGTTTCTTTTATGTAAACGATTCAATGTTTTTGCGCTCAATATAACAGCCATTGATTAATAGTAACAAAACGTATGCTTTTCTTTAGCGGCCATTGTTTTCCGACATAAATGCTAACTCCTATTCAGTGGTATGAGTCGTATGAGTAGTCTATCGGATCGGTTGATAACCACCGACTCATCACAAGATCATAAGAGATAAGCAATTATTTGCGATTGCTTTCTATGCAAACAATAATTGGGATATAATTTGGCAAAACATTGGTTTCGGCCAATCGTCTCATCTGATTGTGATTGTGATTGAGTCCACCGAATGATCTATCTATTGATCTAACCAATGATAATCACAAGCCATAGCTAAATGTATTTCGATTTCCCGGAATGTTCATCTTGTTTCTTTTCCTCAGAAGTGTGTTCCTAATTAATTTAGATTAAAAATTAACCGAACAAAAGCATTCAGTTTATATCAAGCTAAATATAAATCTATCAAAAGTGGTATGAATTCAATTACTAATGAATTAGCTGTGATTAATCGACAATTTTCTGCCGGATATTTCGACTGCTTTGAGACCAAAGTCTGGAATAAGTTTTGTTGTTTTTGAAAACAATTTTCTTGGATTTCACTGGAAATGAGAGAATAAGAGCCACACATTTGAGACACAACTTGTCAGATGTTTTCAATGATTTTCTCTTCATATAAGACAACAATTCTATTTTTTTCTACAATTTCTATCGATTTTCGCGATTAAAGCCATGCTTTTGACAAAATAGAGAATCAATTCTTTTTTGACGCCCAAAACGAAATCAAAAAACAACAAAATTATCGTCACATTAGAGACGCGTTTATACTCTTCACTCTCTATTCGTCTGTATTTTTAAAGTCAATTTTGTACAGAATTTCGTTGACTATTGTCATCGAAAAGTTCTGAAATCATTATAGGAAGTGATTTTGACAATTCAAATGTGCCGTCAAATGTGCCTTGTTCACTGCAGACTCAATAGATTGGCGCGGATGCTCATAATTGGACTGGCTCTCAACAAAGGCAAGTTAATTTGTAAAATTTTCCTAATGATTGTGACCCTGTTATGGATGACAGACGTGAATAAGACATAATTCCGCGTTAGTTAGCATTGATTAGCAGTGAATCGATTATCAAATTTGTCGACCAATTAGTGGCCAAAAGTGAAAACCCGTTTCCATCTCTTGGCCTCACTTTTCTGCTCTTCATCTTCTTCTTCACTGGTATTTACATTCGAGTGACAAAGAATTCGTGAATAGAATTTGAATCTCAATTAAATTCGATTCTCAAAGAGGTTGAGAATCGCAAGCATTAGTTAACTAAATAATAATTCGCTCGAATAATTCAAAATAATTTAAATTCTCGATAATATTTAAACATTTGGTATAGCATTCGGAGGCCATTACTGTTGATGTGCTTTCATCGTCTAATTTGCCGACAAATGAACTGTTATATTGTCTCCAAAATTCAAACGATTAGATAAGCTTGCTAAATCGAGTTCCATAACTTAGTGCACTTGAACCTTGCACCATTTCGAAATTGGTCTAAAAAATGAAAATTTGTCTAGAAAATAAATATAGTATATTAAATTTGTTCTTGTTTGCATGTGAGCCGACAAATTACAAAATTCTGAAAGGATAGCGCATCTGAGA